>VYZQ01010310.1:36333-85853 GCA_013400655.1 Mystacornis crossleyi
CAACACTGCCCGCTATACAGAGTCCATGAAAAACTGATTTCTTCTTCACCCCTCTCCAGTACTCCTGCAGTGTGGCGGGGCACAAATTGCTGATAGATTAAAGAAAGTTTAGAATTTAACACAGCAGGTCTCTTGTTTCTTTTTAACCCGCAGGTTCCTCACTCATGCTTACAGCTGTGCCATATCAAAGCAGAGTTATCTAACCCATATCCTGTATCTGACAGTCACCAATAGCCTTGAGTGTGTGCAGTGAGACCATTCATGGAGCTGAACTTGCGTGGATCTTCCCAGCCCATCCCGAAATTAGTTCCTTTACAGCAGCAGCACAAAGATCAGTGCAAGCCAGCAGTGGGCAAAATGTGAACTGACCTGGGTTTCATCAGCTCCTTGCCTGATAATGTAAATTCTTTGACTAACATACAACAAAAATGTTCAGCAATTACACCCAAGATTCGTGAGTTCCTAATAAACACATGAATTCAGTCACAATCTCAAGCAACCTATTGACCTAATGAGCAACCTAATGAGCCTCTCTAAACCCAATGCCAATATATGAGGTCATAATGAAATTTCAGGATCAAAAACCATCTCCATGACGTCGCCAAGATCACATTTGATGGATAGCTATCATTTGTTTATAGTATGCAGTTGAAAGTAAAAGATTTTTCTGAGCAGTTCCATTTCAGTTTTATTCACCTCATTTGCTGAGAAAATGAAATGGTGCCACAGCACAATATTTTAATGCAATCCATCTATTTAGTGATAAGTAAATAGGTATTCCATGAAATGTGATCATATAATACTTAATTCCGGCTTTGACTGCTGTTTTTCACACTAAGCTGTAGAAGTAAGGAAAAGCACAGGACACACAGATCTCTGACAAAAATATACCTCAACCGGAAGAATAAAACCAAACCCCCCCAAAACACCTGCAGCACAAAGCCACTGGATATTTAATATGGTTTCTTCAGCCTGTTTGCATATTTAGTATTGAAAAATAAGTTGTGGGTTTTTTGAATGAGGTGTGTCAATGTTTGATCAAAAGATAGGTTTCCACAAGTGTTTTACTTCCATGTTAGTTACCAGAGCCACATCCCTTTCTGTAGAATAAACAATCACAGGCCAAGGACAGCTGAGCTGCTGCTTCAGTTGGTGACTATTCCCATATTGACTGGCAAACCCATGCACTTCGCTTCCCATTGTGAAAGTCACTGAAAACATCACTGGTACCCAGCGAACCCTTCAAACAGACGAAAATACAAACCCCAGCCTCCATTCAGAATCCTTAATTTGACAGCACTGGAAAAGTAGAAGTTTTCTTTCCTACCTTTAGTGCTTACGTTCAACAGAAGTTCTGTTCTGAAAACTAGCGTGGACAGATTACCAGAATAAACTGATCCTTAATACGTCAGAACTGCATAAATACAAACATCGTGTAGGACTCCAGCAACATTCCCAAAGAATTTTCAACACGTACATATAGCTCCACTGCCACTGGGAACCACAGCTGTCCGCTGCCTTTGGGTAACACAGCACACTGGAGGACAAACACACAGCAACAGGCTACTGAAAGTATTTACAAGCAGGTTTGCCAGTACGGGCTCCGTACTCAGCGTTAGCACAACACTGCCCACCTGGCATTAAAGTTAATCCAGACCTGTACATGCATTCTGCTCATTCCAAGCCATATCCCAAACGCCTAAAAAAGAAAGCGTATCTTAATTATTCCAAACAGCTGACTCGAGACCTGTTTCAGACACAGAAGTTTAAGTACCTAAAAAAGTGTATCAAATGATGAATGGTAACTTAAGCACAAATTCTCCTCTCTTTCATTCTCCTCTCATTCATTCTCCACTATAATCTAATTGTTAACAATCTGAATGCCTTTCACTACAAGTCTCCTACATTAAGTACCTTTTAAGTCCTTCTGTCCTTCTATCCCCAAGAAAAAACCATGTTTCTAATGAAGCTAAAATCCATCAGATGCTTTCTGTTTAGTACTGTTTAATTTGCTTTACTCACCTGTAAATCCAGAAGCAAGATGACTACATACAGAGACAAAGGAGGAGGCAGCTCTAAGAGAGAACACAAGTTCTGTGATGGATATTAGCTGCCCGCAATAAGGTAAAAAAAAATTTAAAAAACCTCAGCAAACAAGAAATTGTCTGGCAGCCAACTTCCATCAGGATGTGACTACTAAAGGCTGAGATCCTCAGGACTCCTGAGGAGAGGCAGGTGCTCGACATGTAACTGTTTCAAACACTTCATTTGTTTGAATACGCCAGCCAAGGAGATTAAACCCAATGTGCTCCAATTCATTTTAATTCATATTCTGTAGGAAGGAGCATTAATTACATAAACTTTTGCCAGTTTTCTGCCTAAAACTCAAGCACATTTCATTCTACTCCCCTGAAGGAAAAGCAAGAATAAAGTAACTATCATTACAAAGGTGTATAAGGAGTCAGCACAAGTGCTCTCCAATAAAGTACAACTTGTGGTAAACAACTGACTCAGGGCATCAATCTTCCTGCTCCGCCCATCACATTAAAAGTTTGCCTAAGGAAAAGCCTTAATTTGGGCTGGCTTCCTCAAACTGGGACGCAACTGCCAAAACTGTTTCTGCTAGAAATTAAAAAAAATAATTTTATATAAGTGATCTAAGATCAGGGCAGCTGCTAAATTTAAGGTAGGCCTTAAGTACCACCTAAGAATGAGATAATCTGTTATTCTTCTAGTTGGTAGTGTATTGTACTTGTGTAGTAGAGGAGGACAGAAGTGAGAATAATACACCCAATACCAACTTCATGAAAGTATTCCAGTGGAAGTGTAGATCCATCCTATTCCCTCACTACAGGAAATAGAGCAGTGTTCAGCAGAGGTGAAATCTGACCACTATTTCCAGAGGCATCAATCTCCCACAATTCAAGCCAGCTCTAAGCAGAGTAATTTTTCTAGTTCAGGTTTCTAATATGCTGAGCTAGAGCTAAAATCTTTGCTAACTTCATGTACACAATACAATGTTCATAGATCTTCTTTTATTAGAGTTTCACATTTTGTGCTGAAAGGTTTCCGAATTTAAGTTCAAACTTCATTATACTTTTCACTAATTGTCCAGCTAATCAACAGCATTAGAAAACCTTGAAACCATAAGAGTACAGTGAATTGAGAGTAAGCACAAGACAGAAAAGCATCTCATTTAATATTCATATAGGATCATACATAGTGATATGATTGAATTCAGAAAGCTCCGATTAGGCTCTCCATCTTCCAGAACTAGGGCAATAGCTGGGAGATAGGGTTCAAAGTCTCATGCAAAACTACCTGAAATAATAAATAAATCCCCAGACTAATTTGTCTGTTAGAAATTTAAGTATAAAGAACTTTTAAGGAGTGTCTGTTTCTTCAAGCCTCAGATTTCTTGCAGTTACTGAATATCAATATGGTTCAAATAGTAAATTGGGGCAGCAGAGATGGAAATGCAGAGGATTTCAAAAGGGTTTTAGTTCTCAAATGCAGGTTTTGAAAGTCTCGTAGTCAAAGCTAAAAAAGTAAGGAATAACATCTAACTACATAATGGATTGCAATACTCCAAGATCACCGTCTTGAGAGTGAATTGCTTAAGCAAATGCATCTTGTCAACTATACAGAATCTAAGCCTCAAGAGTTAAAATCTTAATGTTGAAATCTGCTAAGTGTGTAAAAAAACCAGCCTCAGCCAGAAGACATTAGGTAATGAGTGTCTGCTGTAATTAATTACAGGAGTTGCACACTTTTCCCCCCAGAAGTGATGGGAGTTTTTTGATGAGCAGCTTCCAGGCTGGGCACTGGAAGCAGCCAAATGAATCATCTCTTCCCCTAAACCTGGCAATTGATGACTCTTCTTTTACATCAGGGTTTAATTAGTTTTTGCTGGTGCACAGCACAGCCTTCACTGCCACAGAAACCCAAGGAAGCAACGAAGACTCGAGTTCCCAAGTGCAGCAGCTGTCGCTGCCTGATACGAGGAAGTCTTTTCTAAATGTCTTGGAAGCACCCTTACACACCAAGGAAACATGACACCAGTCAGAAGGACCCACGGCTTTTTGTGTAAGAGTAGCTTTTGGGAATAGCCTTCCCCGGTAATTCCAGGTTAAAACCAGTTTCTGTATAACTTTTGTCACAAGGCTATGATACTTCATGAAACAACACTTTAGGATCAAGCAAACCTCTAGAAGAGTCAGCTCCAGCTTAAATTCACAAGAGAGGGCCAGGTTTAATGTCTGAAGATTAAAGCTTTACATTTTTGTTTTTGATAACATTGCCTTTTAATTAATTATGCAACTAAAAAAATAATACTTTACATTGCTGAACAGACCTCAAGACAACAGAACTTGACTTCCTGGGAAGGTCAGCTTTAGTATTCAATAGTCTTTATAAGATAACAGTAAAAAGTAGCAATTGTTTGCGTTATACAAGATGTACTTTTCCCTCTCCTCTTCCTCATCTTTTTCATGTATTTTTGCAACTCTAAGACTGATCAGAAAGACCAGATTAGTCTGTGAATATATTTTGAAACAAGCCAATGGCAGATAAACTATTGTCTGATTACACATGTAAACCCTGAACACAAAACAATGCATTACTCAGCTCACACAAAATAAATATATATCACAACTCTCAAAAACCTCTAGCCTGATACTGCTGAAGATGAATTCACCTAAAACATCATTAGAATATAAAATCCAAAGTAAAAATTTCTAATGACTATATCTGGTTTAAAATTATTTACTGTGATAAACCACTACCTGCCCTACATTGTCTTTTAGACTTGATTAAATGACTTGTGGGAAAGAATATAGCAGTGAAGTACAGCTTTGAAAGACATGATACAGAAAAAATGTATTTTCTTCACAATCAGTCATTCAATTAATAAGGAATTGTTACAGTTAGACAGAAAACAACCCTGTATCATGATTAAAGCTAATTATGGTTAGTGGTAAAGTAAAGCAGGTCACTGAGGAGCTGCAGAAACCTCATTAATATTGTTGAAGCAGCAGCAGGAAAGAAGAACAACCAAGCCCTTCAGCTGCAGCACAACTGAAAGTGGACTGAGAAGTTAAATATGCAATTAAATAGGTACAAGAGAAGAAACAGCACCTCGCCATATTGCCATAGCACAAGGGACAAACACAGCCTCCAACCTGAGGTCCAAACCACACCGAATTTCAGTTATTTGGGGAAAGCACACCCGTCTCACCACCTTGGATGGATGATGCACTGTGCAGCACGAAATAGCACATTCAATGCTTTCTTTGTGATTTCCTCTCTTTCAGCAGCATTTTAACTGCAGTAAGACTGCAGCTGGCAATTCTCCTACATGAACAGGCTTGCTTTGGCTTGCCTTTTTTTTTTTTTTTTTACACATTTCTTTTTGAAAAGAAAGATGATGGAACTTCATAATTATTAGTGGTCTCTCCATGAAAAATTTTATTATAACAATTCCCCTCAAGTTACTGAAAATTGAGTAGCACAGAACTACACAGGCAGAACAGTCTTACCCTGCTCAACCTTGAATAATAAAATGAAATAAAGTCTAAAGGCAAAGCACAAACCTGCCATAAAAACAGCTCATTTAAATAGTTCCCCAAATACAACAAACACCAAGATATCAGAAGCAACTACAGCTGCAACTGAACATTATGAACTCAGGCCTCATGAAGAGCAGATATGCACAAGCACAGTAACGATAAAGTTTTGATGGACTGAAGTCAGTGGAACTTGTACTCCAACTTTAGATTACTCATAAGAAATGGGGACAGGCAAGGCCCAGCTCAGTAGGCAGCCTTCCTGTAGGACTCTGTCCCTCCAGCTCCTATTCCCTCATTTCCTAACCAAGTTCCCTACACTGGACACATCAGCTCATAGAACAGTTCTCTGCTGTTTCCCCAGCCGAAATGCCTTGCCTGCTGTCATTAACCATAATCCATAAGCCTTTTTCATAATCCCTTTTAATGTGAAGCCGTGTCTATGAGGAGACCAGTAATTGCCAACATTTATCATAGTATCAAAGAAAATCTGACCTTTTCACTTGGAAAAAGACAGTGTCATCCCATGGCTCATTACTTAAGTCAGTGATGTGTTTTAAAATTGCCATTTTCAGAAGTATTGCTAAAGTCCTATTACTCATCTAAACATGATAATTTAAATCAAAGCCAGATCCCAGCTGCCCAAATCAGCACACACAATTTAAAACAGATCCTGAGACTACAAAGACATTCTGTATACCACAGGAAAAAAAGAGGCTTATTGTAATTTTAATATTACTATTCTTTGATATAATCAGCATGAAAAAATCTGTTAACAATTAAAATAAAGAGCATTTGACCTCAAATGCCTAACAGAAGTTAACTGCGTTCTCATTGCCATGATCAAGAATAAACAGTTATTTAATGAAGACGTACATAAGCACCCTAATTTGTAGTTCAGGGTTTATATGCATATTTAGTATGGCAATACTAATTGCTGCTAAAGATCCAATAGCCAAAAGCTTTTCACTATGCTGCTCAGCTACACTTGAAAAGGCACCTTTGGTGCTCTATTTTGACCACGTGAGAAAGGCTGCAGTGCCTGTCACAGGACTGTTACCACATTTGTAGGGTTTACCCAGACTATGAATTAGCTTCAAAATACATAAATAAGGGGTTTTTTTTTAATTTGGTACCACCCAATATGGAAATATAACAAAAGCAATTTAGCAAATATTTCAAAAGCTGTAAAAACATAAGGGAATAGAGTTGAAATACCTTTTGATAGTATTATTGCCCAGCCAGCCAGAGTAAACTATCACTTATAAGGAGTAGAGGAGAACCCAGGTAAATCTCTAAAAATTCTCACCTCATTTTTCTCTTGCATCCATTTATGTTTCAACTACCCTTTCACCTTACTCATCATTAGTGAGAGTCTAACAAGAAGCACCGCTTCCCTCCACACGGAGCTAATTAATAGAAAGTAGCACCCCAGCAATTTCTCTTAAGCCATTCTGTAATGGGGCAGACTCAGTCCACCAGAAATCAGCCCTGAGTGCTGAACAGTGGGGTTATTTTGCTGCGCTCCTAATTCTGAGTTAACCCCTAGAAGCAATATTTTAAGAGTGTTTCAGTGCCCAGAACCATTTGCATTTCTCCTTTAAGGACGCATCTACGAGCCATTGCTGCTGAGACTTTCCGTGGGAATTTGCTCAAATTAACACTGCCATTTTTTAGTTAAAGTTGCCCAAGGTAAGACTTAAGTAAGAACATATGTGTAACTTCATATTTTAGCAGGATTGGTATAGAGTGATAATGGTTTGCTCTAAAGGTACTTTAAACCTAAAAACGTCAGGTGAATCCACCGAAGTCTGAGTAGATTATCTAGGCTAGGTTTGGCTAAAGCAAGACTTTACAGAGCTTGACACACTCCTTCACACCAAATGCCACAATAAGTTCCATGGCTGGAAAGCTTTTTATAGCACACATTTTAGGCCATTCAATAGCACAATTTGTCTGTGGGAACAGATCAAGTAAATTATTGAGTACTAAGATCACAGATACAAAGCAGTAAATATGGTTCCAGGCCAACTTCACTGAGGCATCTTGTGAGATCTTGCACTCAAGATTAAATAGTTTGATATTTTGAGATACAGCATGAATATTTAACAACAAAATAAAAGCCAATTATGTTTAGAATTAAAACTAGGCTCTAAGCTGTTGATCTGCCAGTAAAGCTATTAATTTGTATAATTACATAGAAAATGAAACTGAGATTCTCAGTGTCAGAATACTTTAGCAGGCTAAGCAAATAGAAAGAACAAGGAACATATTTAGGTGATTACACTCTTCTGTTTCATTTTTCCAAATTGCCCCATTTTACTCAATCACGTTCACATCATTGCTTTTATTTTTCATTTAGCATTCGAAAGTAAGTATAAGGGGAAAACAATTACATGAAGGAAAAAATATCCAAACCACCACAAAAAGATTGGGGGTTGTTCGGTTTGTTTTTTTACAAACATTTTCCAGCAGCTTTAGAAAAATCTATCTGCCTTCTGGTAAGACTTAAAGGGTCAAGCCATTTCAGCCCAGCAGTCCCAGAATCAGACTGGCCACTGCTGTGGGTGATGGTGCCCTTGCAGACTGGCAGGGAAGCAGGCAGCTGAAGATAAAACTTGTGCCTACAGGACTGAAAACTCCCTTAAAGCCATCAAACTCTCCATCTGCTATTTCTTTCTATAATTAGATATCAGATGCTGTTAATTTAGTTAACTTCAAAAACATCAGTTTCTACCTGATTCATGTGGTCTCACGACACTTTATACAGCCCTACAGTCACAGCAGGACTGCTTAGCCCCAAACAGTATCAGCCAAGTTCCCTTTAGAATAAGAAAGCATCCAATAGGTTTAGCTAATAAAGCGTTTGAGTTCACCATTTAAAGGGGAAGGGAGTGGGACAGGGTTTGGAGTGAAAAATAAAATCAAGAGTTTTGATAAAACAAAAAAATTCTTGTTAAAATCAACATGGAAAATGGAAAGCCTAGGACAGAAACAAAGAAACTACTGCAACTCAATTCATTACTCTTATCACAACCTGGGATAAATATACTCAGCAATAACAACAAAGTAATGCTTCAAAAACCCAACACCAGCTGAGTATTCTACAGTTTAATCTTTTAGTTTCTGTAGAGCCACAGACCCCAACCACTAAGATAATTGATGATGTTTCATGCATTCCTATGTAAGACTGTTTCTAGAGAGTCTAAGTTAAGCTCTGAACACAATCCCCATTACAAATAAAACCAGTATTATAAACCATATGAGACAGAGGTAACTTTTAATAGTCTTAGTTTGAACACTTCAAAACACCCCTTTCTAGTAAAAGCTGATCTCAAAAGTAAAATGTACTTTCTGAGCCACTGAATATTTTTGGAGCAAATTACAGTTCTTTTAACTTACCATGCTTCACTTTTTTGTTTTGAATTCTTCTTTATTACTGCAAGCATCAGAAATATATAAGCACTAACTAGCATTTTCAAAATTACTTAATAGATAAGAAATTGATGGAATAGAGGTTTACAAGCACTGGAATACAGTCATACCATCCCACATTTCAAAATGCTGCTTAAGAAAAGCTACAACAAGAAAAGGGCTGGAGTTTAACATATTTCACACAAATACACACTACGTATTTTAACAAAAGACATACTTAAAAAATTATCTTGTGCTTTTACAGTCACTTTCACAGCACACCTAAACTGCCACACACTTGGGGGCAGTCAGGCTCTTTTATAGCAGGCCTGAAATAAGCTCCAGGTGAAAGCTATTGATGGTGAAATTGCTAATGACCTCCAGCTGGCAAAGCTGATTAAACTTTCTTACTCAGTTTGATTAGAAATTCACAGTGACAGTGCTAAAGTTATCATCCAGAATGTAGCTGATGATCTGGATGAAATCTCATTCAATTAAAAATAAAGACAATCCCCCTGTCCAACTATGTGGCGGGGGGATGAAACCACAGCCATGAAAATGAATTTGAAACATAGCTTTGCTCCAAAGGAAGCTATTTTAGCTCCCGAGATCATTTCCCCGCGCGTGTTTGACGGCTTTCGCTCGGGTCCGGCTCCCGGCTGCCGCAGCGGCGCGGGGTGGCCGCCAGGTGGGGCTGGAGGCGCGCGGCAGCGCCTCGGCTTCCGCAGGGCCTCGGCTTCCGCAGGGCCTCGGCTTCCGCAGGGCCTCGCAGGCGGCGACAGAACCCGCGGCTGGCCGGGCAGCGGCTCTCGAGAGACTGCCTGCCTTAGAGGCGCTCTGCTATTAGCGAGAGGATGAAAAACCCGCCCACAGACTGCAGTGATCATAGTGAGTTTCAGAGAATTGTAATTGTTCGGGTTAGTTCATGGTTGTGCGATTAAAAGTGTTGATTATGGTGTCTACATGAATACTTCTATGTCACAAAGTGCGGCTTTTAAGTACTCGCTCGATGCTGTTACCAAAGAGGAGAGCAGCATTTAAACACTGAAGTATCTAGATATCAGTGCAGTAAATTGAATGTAAACTTGGGTCAACTAAGTAAACTCAGAATGTAAGGAAAAAAGCAAGGAGGGTTCTGAGCCACCATTAAATTACAGCGTGACAATATTTGATATCTGCATTTATACCGGGTGTGAAGTTCAAGTGGCTTTTTGAGATACTGCTAAAAGAAAGAAAAATTAAAATGACTTTGAGTCATCATACTCAGGTTCTATTACACGTGGATTTGGCGGCCTTGTTCTGGGATTGACTGATGCCTTGAGTTACCAGGCACAAACCAACAAAAAAAATCAGTTCCCTGAGGTTGTCATAAAACTTGCATCGTTATTTTGTTGTTCTAACCAACATCTTGCAGTTGTGACTTTAACCATGGATATTTGGAAAATATTAAAGATGCATCAAATTTTACCCTTTCTTTAAAGAATGTATTGTATACTGAAGAAAGTATATTTTCATAACTGGGCTCCTCGGTTACATAAATCCGGGAAGCTCCTTGTGAGGCTCCTGCCCTATTCAAGCAAACAGTAAAAATGTGACCAATATAAATAGAAGTAATGGAGATTTTTCATAACAGAGTTACCAGCCTGAGACTTTGTATTTGAAAGAGACTCTCACACCTACTTGATAGATTTTGCAGTGGTCACGTGTGGCCCCAGAAGGCTATTTAAGGTCAGATTGGTAAGAAAAATGCTAAGTCGTGTTTTGCTAAGATGACTGAAATAGTGAGATGGAGTGATTTGGATGAGGTCAGTGTCTAATAGTTTAGAGAGGATTAGCAACAGCTACTGGCCCTCAATCTGTTGCTGTAATTACTGTGCTACTGAAGTTCCTCACAGAATAAATCAGGTACTGGTATTACTGCTCTTAGTATTCATGGTAATAAATTAAAACATATTAATATTCTGGCTTCTGTTTAATGGAAGGTGAGAGTGTCCCATCTCAAAAAAGCAGAACATTTTCATATTTACCTGCAGAAAAATCTGGATAGAGTTGAACCTGGCCTTTTATGAATCTGCACTAGCAAATAAAATAACATGACTTAAATTGTGCAGCTCTGAGTGTACTTAAATAAAGAAGGGTAAGAACACGCAAAAACAAATAAACAAACAAACAACCCACGATCTAATGCTCCAACAAGTTTTATTATGGTGAACCCTGGGTCAGTTGTACCAAAGTGATGGGGAGTAATCAGCACTTCTCAACAGACTGCTGAAACTCCCTTGCTCCGTGTAGCATTTGGCATCTCAGGCACAGTTCGTAAAACATTTGTCAGCTCATATGTTACCCTGAGCAATTAGCAGGGAAAGACTGAGAGGGCATTTTTAACTCATTGGTTTTTATGCAGATAAAAGCAACAAGCCTCCTCCTCAGAGCGGAAAAAAACCCCCACAAACACATTTACTTGCTGCAATAATCCCTTACTTATGTGGAATTCTTGCCTGCTGGTAGCTAAGACTCACAAAACATGGATTTCCATTTTATACAGGGTCAGCAGTGCACAGAGTTAATTAAGGTTGTTGACACAAAATGTCAATAAACAAAAGTATACAAACTACACACTCAGGAAACATTTAAGCTTCAGTAGCTACCGGATTTGTAGAACCTCTATAGGGCAATGGTAGTTGTTGAGGTCGGAAGCAGGAGAGAAGTACCCACACGGTATATTTAATGTTACAGTAGCAAGCTAGGGACTAAGTATAACCTAAGGTGAACAGGAACATGAAAAGTGACAGTCTTCTCATAGATAAGTGGGACAGAAGTATTTATTTCCACAAAGCCATATTTGCCACAAGCAGCGGACATCATGACCTTGTCATTCTGTGTTCTTCTTACAGCCTCTTAAAGTGAAATCCAGCTTCAAAACCAAGGAATGCTGGTGTATATTAGAATCAGATATTGTAACAGCAGGGAATGATCCTGTAGCTTTCTGGCAAGATGGTCACTCCATCCACTTGACAAATTGCTAACAGCTTGTTAGCAACCCATGCCTCTATTTTCTATTCACAAGTTGTAGATATGGTCTGTAAAACCGTCCTAATGATTGCCAGTTCAGCAAGGGGAAGAGAACAGGTCTAAAGATAATGGAATTTTAAAATAATGAATTAGTTACTTTGCATCTAAGCTCCTAACTCTGCTTTAAGGCATAAATGGAAATTCTAAGCTGAGGAAAATATTATGGAGTTTGCTAAATTATTTCATGTATTAATCATCATAGATGACTGTGGAACCAAAGAGGGGGAAGCAGCAGCTATTTTAACTCTTTTATAATTTAGCAGGCTATGAGGGTAGAGTAACCGTGTTAATACTCAGCATTTACAATGTTTGGGTGTTTTTCAAGATGTACTCACTCACTGTCAGGGGAGTTATATGGATTTCTTAATTGAGTCCTTGTTATCCTTATTTTAAAACAAGGGGGTTTAGCTGTGGGTATTTGGAGTGGTTAATCACACAGTGAATGCAGCAGAACCAGGATTAGAACAGGATTGTCTCGTTTCCTGTCCCTGGTTTAATCAACTTGGTATTCTTGTCTGTCTAGACCATTCTGTATTTAATTTTTAATCCCACTTCTGTTGGCAAAAGCTAGACTCCCATTTTGATAGAAGAGTAGAAGTAGCATCATTTTGATAGTAGCAGTCTTTTATTGGCTCCCTCTGTCAAATTTCAGACTATGTGCTTATTTTCTATGTCCCTTTTTTCTTAAGACATCTATTTCTGTCCCAGTTGCTCCAAATAGGATTGTTATCCTTGCATCTACTTAGAGCCCGTTGCTTGAATTTAACCTTGCATTACTTGAAGCACGTTTCTCTAAAGGCAGAATTTGCTATCACGTTTCCACACAGTGGCTTTTGTTACGGATGTCACATCAAGTAGAAAAATAAGTACAAAAATATATGAATCTTGCACAGCAGATAAAAAATTTAGCTTAACAGGCAAAAATTACTAAGGTTTTCTTTTGTGGGGGAAAAAAACCTAAAAAGTACGCAGACGCCTGTGCTTGGATTCCCAAACAGCCACGGTGAGATATTCCTGCTGATGGGTTTTGCTCTTGTGATTATTACTCGGATCTTCACAGGCTTAGGAAATCTGTGAATAGTGGACAATTTAGCACTCTAAAATCCCCCCTTGGGAATCCTCCCTGGTACAGAAGTGAGGATGAGTAGAAACTAGAGCAAGCTAGGGAGAAAAACAGAAGGTTATTGACAGCGGTGCTACAAANCAACCACAGAGCGAGCCGGCAACGAGCGAGCCTGCAGCAGCACCGAGACAGGGTTCCGTGAGGGTTCCGTGAGGGTCCCCATGAGGGCGGTTCACGCCCGTCACTCCCGGAGCCGTCACGGGGCCCGCCCTGCGCTGGAGGCGGGGCGGGAGCGGGCGGAGCGGAGCGGATCTCGCGAGACTTGGGCGGCGCCGGGGAGCCGAGTTTGAACGGCGGCAGTGGCGGCCGGCCGGTACCGGGGGAGGGCGGCGGGTGAGCGGGAGGTGCGGGGCCGAGAGAGGGGCGAGCGGTGACGGGGGCGAGCGGGGTTTGCCCTCTGTGGCGCTGCCGGTCCCCGTTCCTTGCAGCGGATGGAGCCGTTTGCTGCCCCACGGTCCCCGGTGGAGCGGGGCGAGCCCGTCCCCGCCGCCCTCGGGGCCCGTTTGGGCCGTAGCGGCTGTGGGGAGTCAGGCCCGGTCACCAGCCCGGCCTGCAGCGGGTCCTGCGTGGAAAGAGGGCACAGTAGTGACATGGCGCTGGTTACACACAGCGCTGCCACAGCCTGCCCGGGCTCAGTGGTGGCTGAACGAGGAGGTTATAGTGTGATATTTGTATGTTCTCTGTAGTACTGACCCGCAGGACCCGTTTGTGGAAGGTGATCAGCTCCGAAAATCTTTCAGCCTGAGTGTGGAACGTGGTAGGCGAAGATACGGACTTGTGTAAGCAGCTGGCTGGAATTCTGAGGTGAATACATGGGCTAAGGGAGAGAAACTGCCCTGGTAATTGTGTTCCTGATCAGAAAACTGCACAAGTGCTTCTGGCAGGATCAGAACACAGACAGCTGTTACATGTGGCCCTGGGGAATAGAAGTTTAACCAGAAGAACTGTGCCAGAGTGGGAGAAGAAAGTTTACCTGCCAGGAGAGTGCCTTTTATCTCCTACCCTATTACTTTTTTTTAAGGAGTACTTGAATGGTTGAATAATCGATGTCTGCAGCTCTCAGCATAGAATCTGTCATAAAATGTTTGAAAATATTTAGCCAAAAGCGAGTAACTTGTGAGTCAGTAGAATAAATGAAGACTGATTTCTGTATTTCCCCCTCCTGCCTACTCACATTGCTGCCCATTCAATTGATCTTAAAACATTATTTTCAGAGCCGTTTGCTTAGCCTCGTGTATAATATTAAATTGCTGGCAATTATTTCTGTGTACAACTTCTTGAACAAAACTACCTGGACTTGTTTGATTCATCCAGAATTGACAATGAAAAATTGAGTTTGCCTGCGCTCCAAAAGATGTACTTGCTATTTTCCCTAATAGTCAGCAGGAAGGTGTGACTAGGAAAGCTATTTCTCTTTTCCTCCATACTTCAATTATAAAAAAAATCCATAACATGTTTTTTATGTTGTCTAGTAAATCATTTATTAAGAGCTCAAAGTTCTTATATGTGAAACTAGAGGTGAAATGCAAAAGAGATTGAAGAAGTAGGAGAGAGTGGGACAAAAATCCCCCCCCAAACCCCTTAAAAATTACAGGTGTACCAGAAGAAGGTGACCCTGGCTGTAACCTGTTTCCCTGCCCCAGAGGCCAATTGCAGAGCATCCATCCTTTGGCAGCATTGCCTGATCTGACTGTTTCTAAACTGTCTGACAGGAGCCTAGCTGAGATTTGAATAAGATTTGCATTTAGTGGGGGTTTAGCTTGTGATCTGCATGTTCATGAGACAGCCAGCAGGGTTAAGCCTGTTCTGAAAAGGGACTGCTCAGAAGGGCTGTGCTGTGGTGGCTGCTTACACTCATCCAGCCTAGACGACTTGCTGTTTTGTCTTTTAAAGGTGGAGTGCAAGAATAAGGTCAAGTAATACTTCAATGGGCTTCTGGAGGTGAGTTAAACATGGTATCAATTTAATTTAGTAAACTAGGAGCTGGCAAATGGCTATGTTGCCTCTATACTGTTTCTGATCAGAAAATAAAGCTATTTTTAAAATTCTCTTTATATAAGTGAGCAATGATTCAGTCATTTCTTTTACTAATGGAAATGCATGCCAGAAGTTGCTTGTATTGCTGTACCTTACCTTAAACACTTCACTATTAAATTGTACGTGCTGTCCCTGTCCTTGCACTAGTCTAATATTGATGATTCTTAATTATTGGTATGCAAAATTCCTGTGTTTCACAGACTTATTTTACTGTAAGTGCAAAGCTAGTATTGCAGGCATTGCAGTGGTTAGAGGTGAAAACTGATGTTTCAAAGCCTGGCTGGATAAAGTCTCTTTGTATGTGTTAAACCTGGATGGCAACAAGTGAGGAGAAAATGCAAAAACCAGAATGTGATAATTTCTGTGTTGTGCCTTGGAAAGGAGTTGGCACAGTATTGGCGCGATGTACTTTTGCATGTTAATTAAATTCTTTTCTATTAGCAGAAGCTGGGTAACTCCAATAGGAGTTATTAATGTTGAATAAAAGTTAGCAAAGAAAAAAGTGAAGGATGGATATTACAACATTCATAAGAATGGTGTATGTGCCAGTAAGAAATGGCAACAAATAGATTGTTTCTGTGAGAACAAAAAGCAAGAGTTAGGTCTTCAATACAGAATTACTTTCATTCTGAAGTGATATAAAAGTTATGAACCTTGACTGTAAAAAATCAACAGCAAATTTTTTTGTGTGTTTGTGTCTCGCTGTTATTTCCTACTTTCTGAGAAAACTCTTGGCATATGTTGTTCAGAAGCACGAGTTGCTTGGCATTTTCTGTCTTAATAGGATTTTTTTGCAGCAGGCTGATTTAGAAGATTCGGGAGCAAGCAGTCATACAAGCTTATGGTGTTAATTTGACTTGATTTTTATTTTTTTAAATACTTGGTTTGTTGGATTTACTTTCACTAATTTTTTTTGCAAAATTCACCTTCTGTTATACTCTACAGTTAGAAAAGGATGAATATTTTGAAACGTGACAAGGAGATGATTATTTACAAATAGGTTGCCTGCAGCAACTAAATTTTGAAAGACTCCATTAAACCCTTAAAGAAATGCAGAGCCCTGTGTTAAACTCCGTATGTTTTTACAGGGCTTCTATTTTTGACTCTTCCCTTCAACTACCGTTTATCTGTTTCTCTATCCCACATAATGTTATTAGGAGCACACTGTCCTGCTAATGCAGCTCCCTATGCCAATCTCAAGTGTTATTTGTGTACCCAAGAAATCCTGTGTTTGGTGGGGCTTCGTTTATAGTGCAAAGAAAACAGTGTCAGCCACGTGCATAGCAGTGTTTTTCTAAAGTTATTTAATTGTCTCTGGTACTTGGCAAGAGAGCTCTGTCCTAGATTAACTCTGGCTGTGGTGTACAAAGAAACCAGGTTGGTGCACAGGAGTGCTTTGGCTACACGTTCCATGTAATCAAGAATAAGGCAGGAACCAAGTTTAGGAAGACATAGCTATTATTTTACTGTTCACAGGTCGGTTTGTGAGCTGTCTTTTTTTGTGTGTGTCTTGTATTAATGCGAAAATATATTATTCTATCCCGGTTAAGATAGGAAATCCAATAACTTCTTTCACATAACTACTGTAGTTTACTGCAATATGTTTTTTCAATAATTTTGTGTTTGCAGTGTTGAATAAAAAAGGAAGAAAAATGGAGACAGAGACCATTTTAAGTCTTAAACAGCAACTGAAGGAAGCAGAGAATGAGCGAAGAAAGGCAGCACAGTATGGTTTGCATTTACTGGAATCCCAAAGTGAGGTTCAAAATCAGCTGGATCAAATACGCCGTGAATTGACTGAGAAAACTGAGGTGATGATGCCTTTTCTTAAAGTTCAAAACCAGAATGTTGTTTTATTTTACTATTTTCTGAAAGGCACAGGTGTTTTAAATGCCTTCTAGCATCTAGATTAATTTTAATAAACCTCTAAGTAATTGTAGAGAGGGCTTTTTACTCGGCTTTAAGACCTTGAGCATAATTGTATCTAACTGGGACAGGGTTTCATAGCTAATTATGCATCAAGTGTTCAGTATCATGTCGGACTAATTGCCTTTAATGTAAAGTGAATGCTAAATGCTGAAGTAAATTTGCTTCAGAACATGTGCTTTGCCTCTGTTCAACAATTCATTCGTGTCTGCTCTCCCAGTCAGCTTTATATCACTTAAGAGCTGTGAGAAGAATGCTAGCAGCAAGACTGTAAAATTGATTTCTTCTGTAGAGAAGTTTTCAAATTTTCCAAATGCCCAGGGGTTGTGAACTTATTAGCACATTTCTTTGCAGCTCAGAAAAGGGGTAGTATAGTGCTGAATTATAGAGGTATTATTTACTCAACCAGTTTTCTTCTTAGTAATTGTTCGAGAAAATTTCAGTTGGGAAAATCTCTTCCACTTTTCATAAAGGCTTTAATTTTCATGTTTGTATTCAGCCAGCCCATGTTTCAGATAAATAATTTATCTTCGTTTAGTCCGTTTCTGGTTGTGCATCCATCCCTTCTCCTGGGATAGAGCTAAAACGTTTGTTTTGTAGCAGCTGGAGGGTTGCAGCACCCTGCTATTCTGAACGGACAGAATTTTTCATTCTGGTCGGTTCACCATTAGTAGGTTTTGTGTGAGAGGCAGCTGAAGGCACAAGTGATAAGGAAGCCAGGGCAGGATCATCCTTTCCTGCTGAGCAGCAGAGAGGGCAGTTACTGAGCTGGCAAGCTGCTCCCACAGGTTGTGATCCTGTGTGAGAGGCTGGAGCCAGCTTCTGAGCCTGTCTGGTAACTTGGGTTCCAGGGGTGGCAGGGAGGAGTTGCGTGCCTTGGTACAGCAGAATAACTGTAACATCGAGTTATTCCAGTACAGTAACGACTCGTGGGAGCTGTGCTTACCCAACAGATTCTTTGGAGCTTTTGAATCTCTCTGGCTCTTCTCTTTGCAGTCTGAGAGCCAAAGCAGTTCCTGTGAACACAAGTGTCAGTTCTAGCAGCAGGCACAAAAGCCTTTCAGAAGGCTCTGTGTACTCTTCTGTACCAGTGTGCAGGCGAGCTCTTGCTAGGATTTTGTTGTTCTTGGCTCTGGCCCAGCAGGGCACTCCCAAACCTATCCCGTGCAGAGTCTTTATCTTTGTGTTAAAGCTCCTGCCCTGGGTATTTGAGAGCTCAGCCTGTCCTTGATAAACTGTGTCTAGGCCACAGAGGTCACTTTGATACCTGACAGCTTTTAGTTTTTTATTTAATTCTGGTCTGTGTCTTAAGACTTACGTTATTTTGAAAAGGAAAAAAAAGTGTGCATATTTAGAGTAATTTGGCTTCCCTGTTACCTTTTTTCCTTTCAAGACTCTCTTTTTCTTTTACTTAATTGCTGGCTGAATGGAAGAGTAAAATGAAGCTGCCCTTGATAATTAGAAAACATGCAATCAAGCATAGATGGAAGCTGTTTAAAAAATGATTCTTCAGTCTGGAAGGGTTGGTGGGATTTATTATGAAACAGACAATTTAGCTGTCTTAAACTATTGAACTCAGCTGTTCTGCTTGATGGACTGCAGAAATTTTTAATGTAAGTGGGTTCTGTAGTGGTAGAAAGGGCATATAAACTCTGGCTAAATTTGTGACACTTGCAGAAAAGATGCCCACACCCTTCATGTTGGGTGTGAAGAAATAGTTTCCATGAAGAAAAGAATATTGCACAATCAAATTATAACGTTTATAAATCATAACATTTTGGAGCAGTTACTCTTTTTTTTTTTAAAAAAAACCCATGGGTATTACAACTCTCTAATTGGCACTCCCAACAAAAGACTAAATGAGCTACAAGCATCTTGGTTCCAAGCCTGGGCTTTTTCATAAATGCTTTGGGAACAATGTACAATTACATCTACATTTTTTAGTGTGTTATTTCTTTCAGAAATTTGAACAAGAGAAATACACTCTTCAGAGAGAAATTGAACTCAAGAATCGAATGTTGGAAAGCTTGAATTTTGAGTGTGATTCCCTTAAGCAACAGCAAAATGTGCAACTGGATAAACAGAAGGAACAGCTTGACAGAGCCTATGGACAAGAAATCAGTGACCTTAAAAACAAGGTTTGGTAACCTTTGGTAACCTATATATAGGTTGTTAACTAATAAAAAAGGTTGTTAACACCATTTTAGATACTGTATACTTAACTTATAATTACATTCCTAACTACCAAAAGAAATAATTAAGAGTTAAAATGTGTAGTAGCTTGTTTGGCTGGTTTTAAAAAAAGTAACCTGTATAGTTACTTATGAATTACATTAAACTTCAGTGCTTATTTTTAAAAGCTATTGTTGTGTTTCCAAGACATTTTCTGTAATTGGAACAGTCAGAAGTATTGTGCTTTTCAAGAATTTACCATGAGATGATACTACTTAGTTGTCAACTGTTTTTAAGTTGGAGAACCTGAAAGCAGAACTAGATGAAACCCGACTCTCAGAGAAACAACTGAGACACAAAGTGGACCATCAGAAGGAAATAATTGCTGCCAAATCAGAGGAACTGCACATGATGTCTGAGCGTGTACACGAGACCATGTCTTCAGAAATGCTCAACCTTCAGATAGAGCTCACTGAACTCCAGAGTGAGAAGGTGTGTGAGTAGCACTGAATCATTTGCAGTGTAGCCTAGTTGAAAATGAATTTCTGCCATTTTGCTCATTTCTAGGTGTGTTGTCTGTAGTGCTATGTTAGGATTGACTTCTATTCAGACAGTGTGCACAGCAAAAAATCACAGCCTTAATAGCTAGGCTTTAATAGCATCTCCTCTTCAAGATAACACATTATATTGCATTACTTGGGTTTGCTTGTCTTCCAATTGTTTTAAACACTTTTTATTTCATAGTTGTTTTTTTGTGTGTTTAGGCCAGTGATGAAGAAAAGCTGAATGAGCTGCAGTGCAGTAAAGAACAGTTAGAGCTTGTGAACAGTAACTTACGTAACCAGCTGGAGCGGCTGCAGGGGGAAAAAGAAGAGAGGGAAAAAGAAGTTGTTTTTTACTCTAATGCATTAGAGGTATTCTCCTAATTTTATTTGACCGTGGTAGATAATCCCCAGATTGCACAAATTGTGTTGCCAGCTTTTAGGTGAAGTCGGTGAACTCTGAGGAGCTGTGAGATGGAGGGGAAGGAGAAGGATAATGGTTGGTCATGTTTGGTGTTGCCTGGTGGTAAAAGCTTTCTATTGGCACTATTTTGTGTGAGTGGTGAAAGGAGAGCCTTTGCATGGCACTGTTCTGCCTCTTAGGGACCTTCTCATGGGTCACTGGAAGAATTCTCATTTTTATTTCAAGTTTCTACTGAATGCCTTGGAGAATCTTGTACTGGGGAGTAGAGCATTTGTGATTGATTAGTGCAAGGAGAGTGATCTGAATACCATGAATCCAGTTGACAAACATCAAAGCTTACCCCTAAAAGCTTTTAGTTGTGCTCTTGTCCTGAAGAATAAGTGAAATACTCAGTGTTTTAGTGAAATGAAATTAATTTGTCTCTTAGTTACTAGAACTGTCTATATAGTCAAGTACTTCAGTACAGTATAATCTCTGCCAAAGTGTAGGAAATTAAAAAGAGTTAAAGCTATCTGATTAAATTCATGTATGCAGTACATCAGATGCTTAAATGACCAATATCCTCTTTGCTTTAATCTAGAAAGCTCAGGAGGCTAATCAGGAGCTTCGGGTTCAGCTGGATCACACAGTGCAACAATCTTTGGACCCTACAAGTAAAGGCAATTCTCTCTTTGCTGAGGTACAACTCTGCCACAGATGCCTGAGAATGTACTCGGGCCAGAAGTATTTTCAGTTTTCTTTCTTATATTGTATTGAAAACATGAGAGTATCTGTACCTGATCCGGTCAGCATGTACCTCTGGTCCTCAAATATGACTTGTGTTGATCTGACATGTGGAACACCATTTCATGGTCTCTCTGAAGATAAGGAGTTAGTAAACTTAATGGAATCACTTTAAGTTACCTGACTATGCAGTCAAGAGTTGTGACTGAGCTTTCATGATGGTTCTGTCTATAGCACTTGACTCTAAGTGGTTTTGTTCAGCTGAGAAATCCTTCTTTAATGTAGAAGACAATATGTGAAATATTAACAGATGCTGATAAAAGCTGTCTTAGACATTTCTTGAAAAATCTCTGGATGTTTGAGCTTTGGGAAGGGTTTTGGAATTAGCTTTGGAGTAAGAGTTCAGCTGCTGTTAAATGCATGGAGAGCCTTATGTTTCATGACAGCATGCAGGGGATGGGTGAAGTTGGGAAACTTCAGTTTTTTTAAACTGAACTTTTTGTTCTGTTGCAAGTGGACAAAACTATTCTACAGCAACACTGAAGCATATGAAATGTTACTTAATTTTGATATCAAAAGAACAAAAGAAAAATCTTGCATTTCACTGATTGGGCTTCACTAGCACTGTCTACTCACTTCTATCACAGGGAAATGACAGTAGCCTGTATTTTCAAGTACTGTTGCTAGAAAAGCGCTATTTGCAGACTGAACACCAATTGCTAAGCAACATGTCCTTATCAAACTCGTCATCCAAGTGACAGCAAGTGTTGTAATTTCACAGTAATAATTGTTCACAATGTTCTGTAGGTGGAGGACCGTAGGGCAGAAATGGAACGACAGCTGATCAGTGTGAAAGTAAAATATCAGTCCCTACAAAAACAGCATGCATTCAGTAGAGAACAATTGCAAAGAATGAAGGTATGATGATTCCTGTAATACTTCACGGTGTCCTTGGGCCTGATAAGGCACTGCTTGAATGCACAGGCCAGGGGATTTGTTATCTTTAAAATATGATGCAGTAGTCTGGGGGGAGGGAAATGGGACAAAAAACAAGTGAGATGATGTTGTGCTGTTTGACTCCTGTGGTACCACAGCATCCCCATTACAGAGAAGGCACCATGTTTGCTTACTTTGGCAGTAGTTGCTTAATGGATAAAAGTATTACACAACTCCTGTCAGTCAAACTAGCATTCAGTTTGTCTTGATAACTGTTTTTTCTTTTTTTGTCTAATTCTTGTACTTCATAAATCAAGTATTTGTGCATTAACTGTGGTTGTCAGGAATGAGCATAAAGAAAAGGACAGGCTTTTACCCCCATCACACTATAGGTTTTTGGGTTTTTTCCATCTTTGTGTTGCTTTCTTGTCTTTGTCCATATTTTTTTCTTGCTTTTCCCTGTTTTTGCTGTAAGAATAACTTTCATCATAACTCTCTAAGTTAAATTCCACTGCTATAGGATGGGAGGCTGTTGGTTGATATTGTTGAGGACTAGTTAGCAGAAGCTGATTTACAAGATAATGTGAAGGGGATGCTGCAGAGCTGCCAGCTGTTTTCATGTTGGTCTCATTTTTCCAATGCTAAAGTGGATCCTTTCATTTTGATCAACTGCTTGGTCATGCAGTTTGAGCAGAGTGCTTTAACATCAAGGGTGATGATCATGAGTTGCACTGAAGGTTTTTGTTACCTAGGTTTTGTGGAGTAGGTTGAAAATAGTTCAGACAACAGTCTTAAAGGAGAACAAAAAAACCCCGACTTATACAGCAAAGATTTGAGTGAGGAAAGTCATGGGGTAGGATCAGTTCCTTTGGAAATTTTCTCCTTGTAATAATGGTGTAAGTCAGTCATGCTGATTGAATGGCATAAGAAACACACCTAATACTAAAAGCACCAAAAATGGAGGCAAATTGGGATCCCTGTACTAGTAGTTAATGCTTTTATTTGGAATTCGTTTGTACTTGTTTGTATTCATAAATTTTTTTCCTAGTATCAGTAATGGAGGTAGGTGGTTTGTCAGGACAGCTGTTCTGCTCCAGCTGCTGCCTTCGATCGCTGGTGGCATCCTCTCTGCTGCACTGGGATGCTGCCAGGCAAAGCTCAGCCTGGGCTCAGCTGAGCTCTCCATCCACAGCTGCTTCCCACAGGAGAGGTAGCTGCTGTTGCAGCTTTAGTTGAAGGATCCCTCTGTGCGGTATTCACTGGTAAATCCTGAGGCTCTGACTCCTGAACAGAATGTACACAGTGCTCCTGGGAAAGCTTTACCACCTCTAGAGTAGTTTTCCCAGTCCAGAGTGTCCTTTCCAGTTTCTTTGAGTTCCTGGTCTCTTTTATGTAGATCAGCTGCAATTTGCAATTCTGACAGTTAGCAGGAGGGCTCTGAAGTGAAAAGGGAAAAGGCTGGGTGTCTGTGCTTGGGAACTGTAAGGGTGGTTTCAGTCAGCCAGTGAGGTGGAGTTTACAATTTTGCCTCCCTTACATCCTGTAGAAGCTCCGAGGAGATGATTGAATCTTTCATAATCTCTAACTTGTGCACAGAATCATCAATACCCTTTACCTGACATGGGAGATTCCACAGAGTAAATGCTCTTCTTGCTTTCTGTCCCAGTCTGTAGTCTAATTTTTTTCACTTGATCCCTGTGATTTCTCCCAGTGTCCCAGTGCTACCTTATCCATACTGACTAGACTGATAAAAATGCCTCAGTTTTCACTAACACTTTGGGAAGTCTTTCATTTATTGTATTTCCTGTTGTTTAAATGTCTGATGTATCACCTGTAACTGAGTGTATTAAGACCCTTGTACTTCAGTATTATTATGTTAACACCAACACAAATATTGCTCTAAATGTAAGATTTGTATAACTTCCTTTTTGTAATGACAGAGGGTGTTCTTTTGCTTGAAAGGATGTATTCCATTGGAGAAGCAGAAAAAGCTGAAATTCTTGGGTTAATATTGTAGAAGGCAAACATTAGAAGGCAAACATGGTGGTGGATATACCTGAAAATCAGAACTGAAAAAAAATGGGGGGTTAAACTTGTGGATTTTCCTCAGTGAGTTCTCAAGATGCATTTTAGCTCTGACAAATAAGCCTGGGCTGTGACTGGGCTCTGGCTGACTTGGTGTTGCTGGTTTGAGTGTGGAATGTTGTGTGTGTCCTTGGCAGTGTATTTGTGTGTTCCTCAGCCAGTGCAGAGATGCGTGGGACACCTCAGGACTGCACTGTTCAGTGAGACTTCAGCTGTCCTCATGCCTTGGAGTGTCTGTGGTGATAATTGCTAAGATTGTGTGCTGAAGACTGAGTTTAAGCACCCAGTGCACTTCTGTATTCAGGTTTAGAATTACAACGCTTGAGTATCCAAACAGTTTTGTGTAAAAGGCTGGGATTTTTAGTCACTAATCCCAGTACTTGTTATAAATAGTTTTTTCCTTTTTTCCAGCTGCAGATGGCTACACTGCTGCAGCTGAAAGGCTCCCAGGCAGAATTTGATCAGCTGGAACGCTTACAGTCAATGTTAGAGCAAAAGAATGGTGAAATAGAAAATCTCCTTATGAAAGTGAGGCAGCTAGAAAAATTTAAGGTATGTGGTTTTTAATTCAGTAAAAAATTGTAATCGGAAGCTAAAACATGAGAACAAGAAGAATTATGAAAACTATCTGAAGTCCATGCTCTGGTTTGAAAAGGGATCCCAAAGCTGACTCGTATCTTTATTTGACCCGAGTTGTATTTTACAGCTGGAGAAAATTAGACTCCTCAAGTGCAGAGAAACAGAAAATTGTACACCCCCCAACACCTGGGTTGAAGAAACAATTTTTTTGTGGGTTCAGGTGTGAAGCACCTTCATATCTTATATCATTACTTCTAGCATTTAAATTCAGTTACTTGGTCAAAGCTCGCTGAGCTGTGACATCCAATTTTTCTCTTGGAAGGTGTAGCCATTTGGCACTTTTACTGTGTGTACTTAGGCTTTAGCCTTTTTTAGTGTCTCAGCTCTATTGAATTTCCTGGATATTTATTTTCTTGATATGTCTTAACTTTGCAGCTGAAGCGTGCTCTTCTCTAGCAAAACTGAATTGCTTAGTCATCCTTGTAAAACCATTTTTTCAGTCCTCTTATGCAACTTGAAAACATCTTGTCAATATTTTGAAAAGTGAGAAATATAGGAGGATTCCTCTATATACCCGTGTAGTGCTACTGATGTTTGTGTGTTTCCAGAGTGAAAAACTGTAGCCTTTCTTAATTCTTGCATGTTTTGGGACTCGTTTGGCCCTTTCTTATCACACCTTTGGAATGCAAACTGAAGTGTTTTAGCTTGTGCAGTAGGATTATGCTTTCCAGGACAGTCTCCTGTGTTCTGTATTTAACCCAAGTGGTGTGAAGCCAGGCTTAACCCATTTTAGCAATAATTGTGGAAGCCTGATTGTTTTACCAGTTTTGTCACATTTAAGCTTGATCTGTCTCTAGGCCATAAATTAGTAGTGTTGGGAAATTGAACGGTTGATTCCAATAACCACCAAAAGCATCTGTAGTCAGTGACTGCCAGAGGCCTGTGAGGTCTCTGGGACAGGATTAATTTTGAGTGCTCCTTGTTCAGAAAAAAATCACCAAACAAAACCCCCAGTGTCACGTGTGGCTGCATTTATAACGTCTTTACTACAAACCAGCTTCCTCATCTGAAATATGTAATTGATGTTGAGATTTTGACTGTTGATTAGCATGGCTTGTATTCCTCTGGGGTGCAGCTGCTGAAGCCTAGAAATAAATGCTGAAAAAAATTCCCTATGGGTTAACTAAATACCCTGTATTTTCAAGTAAAAAGCAAGAAAGCTGTTCTGCAGTGCTACTTGCAAACCTTTTGGAGCTGAGATAACTTACTTTTGTACTTTTTTCAGTGAGTGAGAGCTGTCAGTTTTAGTGCTATTTGACATTTGTAACAAATGAGAAAGTACTCGGCATAGCTGAGTTTTATCTTCTGTGTTTAAATCCCTCTGTGATGAGGCTTCTCCATCAAAATGCATGGAAAATGTCTCCTAAGAACTAAGCTAATGTGCTTCTGAAAGGTCACTGCTTGACAACCTGACACTTTTTCTTTATCAGAGTTTATATGAGAATATGGAGGAGTGCAGACCTGCTAATGGTGCGAAGGGAAGCGATTCTGAAAATGGTTACTATGCAGATTTACTGCAAATTAAACTGGACAACTCAAAGTAAGTACTTAGAGCCTGAGGCCTAGAAGTTGGTTGTAGCAAGGTTATCTTCTAGGTACCTGTTTTTATCCTCCCTTTTTGTTACTGTTTGTATGCACTGTCTGCACGTGCAGATGTGTTTTGTTCTTGTTTGATTTTTCTAATGCTGTGGAACCAACCTGACTTCATTATAGGAGTGAGAGGGTTTTTTTGTAGTTTCATTCATGTTTTAAAAGATAGCAGCAGAAATATTGTTTATGATTATTGCTTTCTTCCAGAAATCTCATTAATACTCCTAGGTACAGGGCAGTTGAGACCTTGAATCAATTAAAAGTTAATCTCTAAGGAAAGTGTATGAAAATTCTTAATCTTTAGCCTCTATATGCTCATTTCTCTTATAAAAAGAGTGAGGCAACACTTGAAATGTTTTATAGGACAAAAAAGTTTGACTTTTCCTACTAATGTATAAATACAAAGTTGAAGTGGAGTGCTTAGTTGTCTTTACACCTATTGCTTTACTAAAAGAAAAAAACCCAAAACAATCCAAGTCTGACTGATTCTATAATTTTCCTCCCACTCCAGCAAGGAAGCTGAAACACTGAAAAATGAACTATCCCTGCAGAGAATGAAAGCTCTGTATGAGAGCCAAAGGGTCCTGGAATTTGAAAGGAAGCTCTTCACAAATGAGAGGCATTTGCAGGCTTGTCAGAGTGAGAACATGAACTTGCGCGTGATGCTGGATGAGCTAAAAATGAAATATGAACCTGAAGGTAAATACTTCTTTTCTACCTGGGAAAATACAAATTTCTGATTTTCTCAGCCTTTAGAAGTGGACTGACATTAAACAGGAAGACACTGGTTTCATTCCAGAATTTAATGCGTAAATAGCTGCCTTTCTGAAATAACCTAGTCCAAAACCTGCTGAGCTGAAGTAGAAAAGCTCCACCTTGCTCCAGACCTCACTTGAATGTGTGAACTCTGACTTGAAAAGACTAAAGCAAGCAGGTTTACAGCTAAAAATGAGTGTGTTCAGAGGCTTTATCGAGCACAGGTAGATAACTGTACTCAAGTGGGTGGGAACAAATCTCAGGTGTTTCCCATAAAAGCAGCAGTGTCTTTGTGGTGCCGAGAAGCCTCGGCTCTCTGGGTGTAGGCAGCTGATAGGAGCTTTGTAATAAGGTGCAAAGCATTTAGAGGAAAACTCTTTAGTTGCTCAAGTTAATATGGATTAAGTTTTGACTACAGAGGCCCACCTGACAAACAGCTGATACCTGAGTGTGTGCAAAGCCAGGGAGCTGTAGACTGTGGAGGAAGATGATTCTGTTTAAACTGAGAGAGAGCAGGGTTAGGTGAGTTATTAGGACGAAACTTCCCTGTGAGGGTGGGCAGGCCCTGGCACAGGGTGCCCAGAGCAGCTGTGGCTGCCCCATCTCTGGGAGTGTCCAAGGCCAGGCTGGATGGGGCTTGGAGCACCCTGGGATGGTGGGAGGTGTCCCTGCCCATGGCAGGGGGTGGGAACAAGATGTGCTTTACAGTCCCTTCCAACCCAAACTATTCTGGGATTCCATAAATATGGAACCAGACAGGTAAGTTGTTCTTTTCCACACCCGAAGGATTTAACTTTAAAATGTTATTTGTGGAAGCTTACCTCAGCAGCCTGCAGTTCAGAGCATTTAATTAAAAGTCTTGATGAAAAGACAGAGTGGATGAGGAGAAAGATTGTTGTCTCTTTTTCAAGATAACTTCTGTTGGGATTATTAGATTATATGAAGAGATGTTCTTTAAGGGATATAAATTGTCTATGAAGAATTACTCCAATGTCTGTAGTCAGTGTGAAATGTTCTTACCCTTGTTATGAACGTGTTGGGGGACAAGTCATCTCCAGCTTCTCTTTTGTACAAAAAGCATATTCCTTTTTTTCCTTAGAATTACTTAAAGGTCCTAAAATTAAAAAGAAGAGGGAAAAAATTCCAGTGAATGCTACTTGTGAATACTTTGACAGCAAAAATACTCCAGTGAAAGAAACTGCTCTCACTCAATTGCCAAGTAAGGAAGGGAAAAATGTGACTGCTGAGAACTTGGAGCAAAGTGATGCTTCTTCAAAAAAACAGGCTTTCCAAGCATCCCCACTAAATACAGCTCTCCAGGCAATACGAAACATTATTGAACCTGAAAGAGAAAGGAAAAGAGTTAAAATTCAAGATGAGAATCACGTTGCCTTTACTTCGAATAGCAGAAGTGGAAACAATTCCTTGGCTCCAGCTGCCCCCAGGTCAGTGTCAGCTTCTGTCTCTGCCCAGGGCAGTCAGCACAGACCTGCATCTCTTTTCTTTCGCTGCATGAACTGTGCTCTCCACTTCTTTATCTATTTCCTCAGTCTTGCATGCAGTGTCATTCCTCAGCTCCGGCTGCCCACGCTGAACCTCTCACTACTTTTTAGAAGGACTAAAATGCTGACTAATAAAAAAGACTCTTGAAACAGTCTCTGAAATAACTTTCCCATTGCTTGAAGACGTTTAAGGTGTGCAGGTAGCATGAGAGTTCACTTGGTGTGCTCCAGCATCAGAAACTTTGTGTTCTTGGTCCCTTCAAAACTGCCACACACCTGTGTTACAGCTCAAGGTAATAAAGGCAGCTGGACTCCTGCTCCAGTTTTATACCTAATTCCAGACCCCAGCAACTTCCAGATTTCGCTAAAAGCCTAAAAATTATTTAAGTAATTCTTAATCTGAATTGTGTTAACTTTCATTGTACAAGATAATGGAGAATTAATTAGCTGTGTTGTCAGACAAATGAAATGCACGATCTGGATGCACGATAGGTGGAAACACCACTGTTTAATTAAGATGAAATTTTTCCCCTGAGCTGAGAATTGAAGTTACTTTTTGCTAGATGGTAAAGTAACTGAGAACAGTCATTATCTCCAACTTTTTTTATCCTGGTAAAAAGAACACTGACTTTGATTTTCTACTTTTTCAAGTAATGCTTTTTGTATTCTGTTCGTAATCTTTGTAAACACGTATTTGAGTGTTTGGGGGTACAAGAAGGTCTAGGCCAGTCTTGATGTTTTGAGCTTGCAGCCTGCTAATGTCTGCTAGAAGAAGTAGCCAAAGTTAATGGCATTCAGGAGTAATTGGATTGGTGCTGTGACTCTTGGATCAGTTACTCAAGGTTGCATGGACATAATTAACAGACTTAAAGTTGCCAAACACTGCAGTCTTCTTAAACTGTGGAGAGAATATGGCAGAAACAGCAGTTTTAGCAGCTGTGTTGAAATGTGCAGGGACTGCTGGTGAAGAGGGAAGATCAGGAAGGTCAGATGTGGGTGAAAGTGGAGAGGAAAGATTGGGATAATTTAGTGATGGTATTGTGTTTTGATAATGTCCTCTACACATAAAGGAACAGCAGAATGGAACCTGTTAGGAAAAGTTTAACTTACTTCCTCATACTGCTTTTGGAAAAGAAGATATAATGGCTGCTAACAGAAAGCTGTTGGAAATAGTTTATGTGAACTGAAGGGGGAAACAGAGGGGTGAGGAGTGGAAATTATTTATGGAGCTGATGCTGGAAAGCAGAGAGTAAAAAAAAGTGGAAGAGGAACATGAAACCACAGTTCAGAGGGAGGTTTCTAATCTTGTACCCATTGCTGTTGGTTCAAATAAGGAACAAAACATGAAAAATATTTGGAAAATAAAAACCACCAGCACAATTAAGTTGCCACAAAACTCCATATAAGCTGTTAAGCTTTTTTCAGTGATGCTATGAACCTGTAAAAGGCAAACCCAGGCAGAAAGTTCTGCTTGTTTCTGATTGTGTTAATGAACTACTAAAACCCCAAGTCATGATGTTAAGGTAACATTGAGGATTTACTTACCCCTGATCTGCTATGATGTGTTATGAAATAGGAAGTCATGTTAAAGTCTGAGTATTTGAGAAGCTGGATTTCTGAACACTGAGAGGATCTCTGGACTGTTCTGTGATGGATGTGGCTGAACTCTAGGCACAAAAAATATTGGCAAATTGATCAGGAGTGGGAACCTGAAAATGGAGAATTGGTGGGAGGGGAAAAAGTAATGGTGGGTAATTGTCAGTGTTTCACCTTGTGTTGACTAAAATGTGGTGCTCCAGCTGAAAAGGCTGTTGTGGTCCCTGGGGGTTGGTTTTGGTTCTGGAATAGTTTTTGTGCCGTAATTAATGGAGCTCTGGCATTGGCCCATGAATTGTGGGAGAAAAGGGCCACAGTAGCTGTGAAAGGGCTGCAAACTTCATTTCTAGAAAGTGGTGTGTGGAATCTGTCATCTCAGCAGATGAGGAAGTGGTCAGAAGTGATCTGTGTGTGCTTGTGGAGGTGATGATAAACCCCTTGTGTGAAGAGACTTTCTTGCTGAGGTGATTTAACCGGGTGCAGCTGGGTAATCTCTGTGTGTGCAGGCCACTTCTGCTTCCCTGCAGAGCTCTCCAGCCAGCACTGGAGCAGCTCATTAGGTGCTGGTACTGATTAGGTTATGATATGAGAGTGTTGAGACTACAGATTTAAACATTCAAGTAATGATTATTAATTGTCAATGGCTACTGAAATTTTGGCAATGCAGAGGTTATGTGCAGTGATATCTTTTGTTTGGCCAACTAACTGGTCAATAAAAAGATACATTTCTCTACTGAAATGCTTTTCTTCCCTTCTGAAACTGAAATAGCAAATTCTAGCTCTTGCTGCACAATTTATTTTGCATTTAGATTTGTGATTACTTACTTGAGTTTGATTGAAGAGCCTAAGAGCTTATCTGCTCCCCTAAATTATTTAGTTGGATTACGTACACCAAATCTACTTCACTTGGGCTTTGTCCAGTTGCCTGTGGCCATTTGGCTCAGCAGAAGATCTAACTAATAATACTCTTTGGGGTTTTAGGCATGGCCCGCCTATAGTAAAGCTCCACCTGATGAGGTGGAAGTTCATCTTCATTAAACAGGTAGAAGGAGCCCCAGTTATATCTCCGTTTTGGAGTCTATACCTTCAAAGCTTGGTAGAATCATGTCATAGTTTCACAAGCATTTGCTTGAAGTGGAAGTGTTTAACCACTGTCTGTTCTTTGTGATGCATGCCCTGTGCTGACACCTGATGAAGCAGCACAGTGCTCTGAGGGATGCTCTCTGAGCCTCAGCCTCCTGCCAGCTGCACATCAGCTGCTCCTGCCCCCTCTCTTCCACGGGACAAATGAGAGCACTGATGGAAGAACTTTGTGGGTAAAGATGACAGAGGTCAGGTGGTCATGGGCAAACCAGACTTGGGGAAGATTAACTCCTTTACAGTCAAGGACACTGGGGCAGTGATAAAGAAAGAAACAAAACTGCCCCAACGCTTCTTCCCAGGCTCAGCTTCCACCCCTCAGTCCTGGCTTCTGTATCCTCACCAAGAGGCGCGGGGTGAATTTGATTGCCAGAGTTGTTACACTGCATGCTAACAGAATTATTTAATACTGTAAAAGGGGCAGTAGTTTATATAAGTCCTGTTGTGCTGCTTTGGGACATAATTTAAGTGAACATAGTTTTTATTTGGTCTTTTGGTTTGTTTGAGTTCTTTCCACATGTTTATAGGGAGTCTTTGTTGGCAATTTTGGCCACTAGAGTAGTGTTTCTGGTGGTCTTGGACAGAGGTTGTTTAAGGCAGAAAAGCAGGAGGGACAAATGAAGGGAGTCTGCCGTAGGAGCAGGTTCACGGACAGCAGCTCTCCCTCCGTAACTGCCGCTGCTGGCGAGTGCAAACCACACGGTGGCTGCTGAGAACACTCTTTTTTCTGCCCTGAGTAACTCCTTCATGCTGTAACCACATGGGAAAGGTGACCATGGGCAGAAGGTGCTCAGCCATCAGAGTTCCAGGGGTGGGTTTGGTGCAAAGCACACTGTGGAGCAAACCCTGATCTGGAGGAGGTGGGCAGCAGAGCCTGAGACGGTGCTTACAGGGAATAATGTGCACGTGGCCTGCAGTGTGCAATAGTTTGATAGCAGTTTGAAGCTGTAGCTAAATTGCCCCAAACTTTTTTGTTACATCTCCTTTCATAGTCCTCATATTGAGCTGCACCTCTCTGTATTGCAAATAAGTCTCTCTAACAACTGAGTAGCAGCTATTTGTGTTTGGAAAAACATCACTGCAAGCAGCCGTCCATGGCGTGGGTCACTCACTGAGGGCTCCTGAGACCACTGAAAATCCACAGGGTCACCAGAGAATTGTTTTACTGCATGTGCTGATAAACGAGGGTAGGGTCTGCATTGCTGTATAAAGTGATGTTTAATTGGGAACTTCATTTTCCAGAATTTCTTTCTTTGTGAAAGCAAGCCTGCGTAACAGTCAGTGGGCCGTGGGTGATTTGGCTGGGTAAAATACCACTATCCATCAATTGTTCTAATGGCATGCTTGAATGTTCATAAAGTTAAAAACAAGATTTAGGCATATGAGCATAATCTGATGTTTTGATTTCAGAATTATCTTTTTAACAGCAATGAGACAGTTTTATCCCCATTTACGTTCATAGCAGAATTAAAACCTGTCAGTGGACAAATGATGTAATTCCAAGCCTGAAAAGAAATCTTCCCCCAACTTAAGATACTCCAGCACTAAACTGAAGGCAATAGTAGTGTCGAACTAGGTTGAAATGAGCATATTGTTTTAAGGGTAGTCTTTTCTGGTGTTGTAGAAATAAGAAGCTTGATTTCATCCTATTTGTGTGATGTTGCTCAGACTTTTTACTTAGTTATGCTTTCAGTGACTGGATCTCCTTTCTGTGCATGACGGTCACTGGTGTTTTTGAAGGCTGATCTCAGCCACTAAATGGATTCAGTAGCCTTTCTTACCAAACTTTGCAGCAGGTGGGGTGGGTGGGGGAGGCTTTAGGTGATGAAATGTGATTAGGACTAATACAAAAATGCTTTGGTTTAGTCTCATTTTCTTCTTAAACCGTGCTTGCTCTGTCTGTATATGGATGTCTTGTATGCCAGTTGGCTTGTTGATTTTGCCTAAAATTCTTATTTTTGTCCCGGTTTATATTAACTGAATATGTATTTAGAATGGTTGCTTTGCCTGTAGGTTAACAGCTGAATCCAGATTTGAACCTACAGAAGAAGATAAGAGAGAAAATGAAATCTCAACAGAGAAGAAAACACAGAAGAAAAAACATTCAACATTGTATGTATCCTCCAAGGCCAGCCCTGAAACACAATGTGCTCAGCAATAAAACACTTCTGCGGGGAACCTGGACACTTCTGAGTCCGGCTTCAGCAGGAGCTGCTGGGAGAACTGTCCCACATCAGTCGCTGACTTAAATATTGATCTGCCTGGTGTTTTGAAGGAAGCCTGGCAGAGCTGCACGTTTGATGACTTCCCCGAGGGCACCAGTTGTGTTCCCTGGCACTTGAGCTGAGGTGTGGCCTGTTCCTGACTCTTGGCAAAGTCTCTGAGCGCATTAAGTGCTCTTTGTTTGAAGCACGGGGCGCTTGCAGAGAAGCTCTGGCTGACAGAGGTTTTATTGTACGGTGAGACAGACTAGACAGGGTTGGTGGAGAACTCAACTAAGTGATGTGCTCCTGAATTTCTTCCAGTTCCCAGATTCAGAATTCTTAATACTTTTCCTCCTAATGTGTAACTTTTCAACTTTCAGGCTGACCTAATTGCAAGAGTGCACATGAATAATTGTGTGTGTTTCACTGGTCAGTGTTTGAAGCTCTACAGATTCTTGTATTTGTACTATTAATTAAAATAAAGGTTTATTTCTTTCTTTATAAAATGAAGCCTGCATTGTATTTGAGAAGAAACATGACCATTTTGTAAATGAAGATGATACCTTTTGTAGAACTTTTTGTTAAAATAAAAGTACCTCAATAAATGATAAAGTGTGATACAGCTGCTATGTGTCATGTTTTCGGAGACAATTCTGTAACTTTCTGAAGTTCATGCAGAATAATTCTGAGGAAAGCTTTTAAGCTAGTTCCATTAATTTTTGGAGCATTGGTATGGAAGTTGGATTACTTTGTTTGAGTCATGATTCTACAGTTTAAGCTCCCTCTGGTGAATGGATTAGCCAGTTTCTAAGTAAGACTCGGTAGTTAAGGTGGAAGTTCTTAAAGACTCCTTCTAAATCCATCATGGAAAAAAATACATTGGGGAGCAATCTTGCAACCCACTGGTTTGTTTACAGTTGTGCCTGGGATTTTGTTAACTCTGACTGTGCTGGTGTGTGGCTTTAGCTCATCAGTCACTTATCTCAACAAAAACTGAGTTGTGGTCACAGCAGAAGTGACTAAAGAGGTGGGAAAGTCACCTTAAATGACCACTTCTCCCTTTCCAGGGCAGCTCCCTCTCCTTATCAGACCATTTCCACACAGTCTGGCCTAGGCACAGCCCGGTGGCTGCTCCTCCCAGTGAACAAAATAATCAAAAATCTGTGTGTCACAGAATCAAATTGTCACTGCCCTGATGTCAGAAATGTGCTATGTGGCTGTTTTTCAGTCTGTTGCTAATGAAGTTACACAAACTGAGAATATCTTGTTAACTTTTACTAAAGTATTACTTATTACTGGCAGCAGATGTATAGCCATGAAATAGTTCTTGCTCTTCTTGACTTTGACATGTGAATATCAATGATATTACGTTGAAGAAATCCTGTTTTTCATGCTGCAAAATGTTAGAAAAAGTCCCTTTTTATGCAAATGATAAAAGTTACATTTGTTTACTGTCACTATTCTGAGACACAAATAGCATGATCTAACTGAGGTACTTGATTGTTCTACTTAGAGGAAAACCTTTGGTAAGTTGACATTGGAGAATGTACTTTAAATAGCAGTACTAACCTGTAGATTGTCTGCTAAGACAGTTAATTATAGCTTATGTTAATTGTCTGTTGATTTGTATTATGGTTAACTATATGTTGAGCTACTGGGCATATAGCATTTCTAAATCATTTTTCTAGATTGAAATAACTTGTTAATTTATGCTACAAACAAAGCTGGGATATCATTTCAGCAAATGAATGAAACTGATGAGGGTTATCTGATTACCCTCAGGATCTGCTTTACAGTCTCTGCTCCTGGAGTTCACTTGGAGTGTGCAGCCTTTACCATCTCAGGCACTCTGTTTGTGTTTACACACCCTCTCGCAGGGGTGCAGGTGGGGAACGTGTGGATTCGGCTTTGGGTTTGCCATGCCACCCTTGAGGTGCTGTGCATGAGAGCACTGGCTGTACTTTCTTACTTGGTTCTGCTTTGTCTCAGCAGTTGCTTTTCTGCAACTGTGCTCACAGATCTTGGCAGAGAATAGAACTCAGAGGCAGTTAGATGCAACTTCTGTCTTCTGCTCAAATACTTCTTTATAATGGAAATTAGCATAGCTAAAAATGGATAATTAGCTACTCAGCATCTTACAAGGTCTTGTTTTCTGGAACTGATAGCAGTATTGAAGGAAGCAAGAGTTGTCTCCCTTCTCTGCCTATCCCCAGCCCCCAGAAGGGTAAGTTTTTTGTGTGAGCTTCCTGCACAGAGTTTCATCTCTTCGGGAAGCAAGGAATTGTCTACTTTTCCTTAAAAGACCTTCTGTCTCAAAATGGACTTGGAAGAAATGGTAAGGTGTGTGAGGGTGATGAATCTGTCCACTGTTTTCTGTGGAATATCAGTGTGGAAGGGATTTGCATAAATAAACCAACTTGGAATAAAAACCTCCACAGACAAAGGGTGTAACTATTACCCACCTTAATTCTTTAGACCTGTGTTGGGGTTTGTTCTCTGCTGTAAAAACACGATTTTAGGGCTACTGTGCGTGCTTTGCTCTGAGTGCACTTTCCTCTTGCAGCTAAGAAGGGATTTTGTTCCCCGATCCATTCATTAGGAGTTACAGGCAGGCATTTTTCAGGCACAGTCAGACAAGGTGGGAGCTGAGTGAGATGAAGTGGCCGTGGGTTCCAGTAGCTGAGGAGTTGCAAAAGCATCATCGTGAAAGTCTGCCAGGAGGAAGTTCCAGCAGCTGTGCAATGCTGAGAGCTGCTGTGGGGAGGGGGATGGCAGCAGGAGGCAGCAAATCCCATTTGGGGAGGTTTGGCCCTCGAGTCGGCATTTGGGGCGAGTCCAGAGGGTACAAGAGGGGACGAGAGCTCTGGCCAGAGCCCCCTCCCTGTGTCTGTGCTGCAGGATCACATCAGGGCATCGGAAAAGGATTGCAAATTGGATCCCAGTCTGCGGCTGAAATGTCTGTATTTTACATCACTTACTTTGAAAAGACAGTAGCGTTAGCCAGGGGTAGAAGTGGAGAAGCAGGTCTGTAAATGAGTGCTAGGAAGGAACAGTTTTCCATAGGGCTGTTGTTTTACAGGGAAACAATAAGGAAGGAAGAGCAAGGTAAAAGAAGAAAATAAAAGCAAGGCCTCCTGTAGGCCCAGTAGTGAATGGGAAAGGGGATTTGCTGCAACAGGGATTGAGAGGAGTGAGGAAGATAATCACCCCTGGTTAGGAAGTTACTATTCAAAACCTGTATTAAACTAAAAGATGAAATTGTTCAGCCTCAGGATCTGTTTTTGACAGAATAACAATATAAAGTGCGTTTTCCAGCGACAAATAAAGATTAAGAACTTTTAGATGAAGCTTGTTGTCTGTAAATGGAGATTGTTAGAGTTGCTGGGAATTTAGCTGACTTTAGTAAATACAGCATGACTTCAAATGTTATTTTAGGGGAGAGTAATGAGCTAAAACCTAACTAAACTAGTATGGTTAAGATTAGACCAATTCAAGCAAATCTGTGGTAAAGGTTAAAGTACTTTTCCTCCACAAATACATACCAGAATTCTACATGCACAAAGAGAGACTGGCAGTCTGTGCTCCACGATTGCTAGTTAAAACCGAGAAATAAAATGTCATGTTATCAAAAACAGGGGGGATGGTTATCAAAAATCAAGAGGTGGATGTAGCATGGCAGTGTTTAACAGTTTGGATAAACAGTGATTGCTAAACTGCAATGGATGTGCAGAGGACAGGATTGTCAACTGAATTTTTTGTACTAAGCAGAAGATCAAACAAAGAGTACGTCTTGCAAGTATTTTGTTTGGGGTTTTTTAACTCCAATGTGCTTTAAGGTGACATACTGCCTTCAATTCAGTATATTGTCCTTAATCCACGTTCCAAACGGCTTGGCTTGGTCCTTGCACATCCAAGATGTCCTCACCCAAGTTAGCTCACGCAGCAACCTGTAAATACACACAGCACAGGCTGGAAATATACCAAAAATTGCTTTTGGCAGTTTTGAATTGACAATAAGGCTTTAAGAAAGTACTGCTCTGTTTAGAGACTAGAGAGAGTCTCCTACTTCTTCCTCCAAACATAAAATGACAGAAATTAAAAAGAATGGGTGTGGTTTGAAATGTGGCTTTGTCTTCACTCTGTTTCTCTTTGGAGAGGAGATATGAAAAGCACAAATCTGTGTTTAAGGACAGGTTAGAAGAGCAGAATTTTTAAGATGTAGTGTCCTCTGAAGTCAGGTCTTTCGAGCCTGGTGTTGGTCTGGTGTCCAGCACTGACCTAACCCGTGGTCAGAGATGGTCACTGCAGCCAGGCTTCGCACAGACCTAAGTCCAGGAGTGGTGCCACACGGTCCTGGTGTGGTTTTGGTCCTTCGTGCTTCTGTTCACAGCTGACGTGGTGCAAGAGAAACACCCGCTCTGGGATTCCCCTCCCCCATGACACCGGGGTGCAGTATCTTGAGAAAAGAGGAAGGAAGCTCCAAGAGGCAGCAAATCTCCCAGGGCCCTCGCAGCTGCCTCCGTCTGCCGCTCGTCCGAGGGCTGGGGAACGCCGGCGCTTCCGGGGCCTGTGTTTGTCACCCACCTCCAGCTCCCGTAAATCTGGGCCTCCTTGGGGTGGGCGTCCTTCGGAGCCTCACGGTTCATGTGTGATGGCAAGATGGCACAAGATGGAGAAGTGTGGCGTGGGTAAGTAACTCAGGGCGCTGCCATTTGAGCGTTGTCTTTCTGTCTTCTGAGCAGGATGTGGGCAGGTGTTTTCTCTGGTGTGATGGGTTAACACTGTCCTCTTTACCTGGGTGGCTTCAGTGAAAGGATCAACTTTGTACAAAGTTTTGATCTTTCAAACAGAATGGCATGAAGTGTATGAGAATCAGCCTTCCCACTCTCACAGTAATGCAGCTTTTCCCATCTTGGTGAGTTAGAGGCAGACTGAATAAGTAGTGTGTTGTATCATGTGCAGCAGCCAGAAGTTACAGGCAACAAATGTAGGGGAAGGGGAATCCTACAGTTGCTTCTGCAAAATTATCACTTGTGGTCAGCGTTACAGAAAAAATCTGTATTTGAGTTGGTAAGTTGTGCTTTCTGGAAGGAAAGTAATCTTCCTAATGAATGATGTTAACTTGTATGAAGGACTGAATTGCTGTTTTAAAAAAGCCTTTAAGAAGTAGGAATCAAAGCTAAAGCAGTTGAAAGATGCATGCTGGTACTTAGTCATTAACCTTCTAAATACTTCTAAAAGAAATTTTTTATTTTAAGTAGGCGATAGTGTTTTGTGATGTGCATTAAAAACCCAACTGGCTTCGTGAAATAAAATGTAACACCAAGACATTAGTAAGAGGAAAATAACATCTTGTTCAACATCCATGTGCAGCAGCAGCAAAATTGCAAAATGGAAGTAGCCTGTTCTGGGGGCAGTTTACATTATAAAATAAAATGTGTAAATATTTTCTGTTTCAATTTTACGAACAGAAGAAAGCACCTAATTTTTGCACTCGTAGTAGTCTCCGTGGTACATGAAAGGTTCAGCAAACCTCACGCAGTAAAAACCATCTTGTGAAACGCATTGCTTCAAAAAGCAACGGCAATCCCGCGATGTTTGTTTTCATGTCCAAAACAAAATCATTTACTCTCGAGTAGGTCACTGGGAAGAACTGACACTGCAGACTTGCTGGTATTTCCTTTCCCCTCTGCTTGCTGCCCTGCTGTTCTCTCCTGGGAGCACAGGGTGAGTTTGGTGTAAGAGAGAACCTGGGCACGTTGTGTCCTGCAGCGTGGTGATGGTGCTACCACTTGCTGGCCCAAAGTCAGCCCCTTTCCTGGGTTAAAGAAGGGGTTTCTGTTAAACACCTTATGAGGCTCTTTACATTTGTAAAAATCACCGTTGTAGCAGTGTCTGTGGTTTAGTCTGTCACAAAGCAAAATAAACATCAATCAAATGGACTTTCCAACAGTATTTGAGTACTAGTTATGTAAGTGGTCACACATGTGACTTTATGGTATGTTTTTTTCAGTAAGAGCATTCAGTCTCTGTTTTTGCACAATTGCTTGAATTTAACAGGTGAGTACAAATTCAACAACCTCTAGCTTATACCCAGAAGTTCCTTTTCTTAGCCAAACTGCTTGCTCACAGTTTGTCTTATTTTACCTTATCTTGGAAACCAAGTGTATTCTTTCATTATATACGTTGGTGAGAAAGATGGGAGACTCTTGCGCCCAGAATAATTAAAACAATCAAACAAACCCAAACAAGCATGTACCACCATCACTGGTTGTCCTGTCCCATAAGTTAAATAAATTTGTGTTCTTACAAGTTGGGAGGAAAATAGTGTAATTGCTAAATTTCAAGTAAATGAAACTCGTGGAGTAGTGAGGCCTGAAAAAGGGGCATTGACAACTACGGTCACAAATGAAGAGGTTTTTGAATTTATGATTGGTTGTAAGCATGCCTCCTGTGTCTGAGGGAAATGAGAAAAATGGGCAAACTGAGTCATAAATTCTGTGAAAGTTGATGAGCTTTTGGAATAATACACACTGGAAGCTTTTTGACCACATTAGAGCTATTTTGTCTTCCGTGTTTTTGAAAATCTTTGGGTTTAAGTCTCCGATTACAAATCTCACGTTGAATTTTCAAGTCTCTTGTTAGAAGTGTGCCTGATGCCTTCAGTTTTGCTGATGAGCAGTTTCAGTTTGAGAATAATGGGCCCATCGTGCTTTGGATGAGCAGAGTACACTGCAGGGGAGGTCTGGAAGACCACACCATCCCTTGGTTATGGTAAACTGCACCTGTTGTGTCCACTTTGTGTTTTACTTAATTAAATGGAGTGGTCCAAGTAGTACGTACTCAGCTTTGCACTTGGAAACTGCAATCCTGGTCTTACACGTGAAACCTGTTCTTAGTCTTGCATCATTTCCAGCATAAATTTGTGTTATTCCTACGGACAGGACAGGATGGAATAGGCGTGGCAGGCTGGTGGCTTTGGGTGGCCGTTTCCTGATGGAAAGTCTTTGTCATTTGCTCAGACCTTGTGCAAAGTTACAAACTGGTGAAATATTATATTGGCGTTCTAAACCCAAGCATCTGATTTACTCCTGTTCTGCTGAATCTGAGAATGAATGTTGGTCCTTTTGAAGTAAAATTATGGGGAGGAGTGGGCGACTTCTTTGATGGAGTAGAGAAGCACACGCTCAGCCTGAGCGCATGGGGCTGAGACTGGCTCGTCTGGTTCCATCTGCTGAAGTCCTCTGAAATTATTCTACATCTCTGAAATCTGAATAGATTGAGGCATAAGGGAGCAGAGCTTTGTTCAGGGCAGGTTTCCTCCGTGAAATGTGCCCTCTGAACCCAGCAGACTCTTCCAGCTGCTTGGGAAACAGCAAAAGGCAAGCCGAAGTGGTATGAAGACAAAGCTGGGGAAATAATATTTTTGCCCATGGTCCTTCATGAAAAGAAAAAATCTCAGCTAAATATCCTGTTCTTCGTGAAGAGTTCTAAGAAAATTGACTGTGCTACATTTTAATATGAGAAGGTAAAGAGTCGGACACAATGTCTTGTATAAGTAGTTTGGTATGTTAGAGCTTCCTGGTTCTTGTAATCCATACTGGCTTTATCGTGTCTAAGAAGGAAAATAAGTAGCTCCGGTCAGCTGAAACCTCCATCTGGCCCCAAGGTTAAGCAAGTGAGGAAATTTGTATTCAATTGTTTTCTGAGATAACATCTCATTACCTGAGAACTGCAGAGTTCTCCTTTGAGCATGATTTGCAATAAATTTAATCAGCCTCTAACCCCCCCGAGGTTTAGGACAAGTCTCTGACCTGTGGTTTGTCCACTAGAACGGTGCCCATGTGGGGTCATTAAGGAACACTTGCTCTGTGAGATTTTAGGGGAGATCCTTAACTTGGAATACTGGGACACATTTTTTACAGGTTTCTTTCCAGAAGTCAAGAAATCCTGCTAGGACTGCATAATATTTTCACCTGGGGTTTATCTGTCTCCTTGCTGAATAATTTCACCCTGTTCTCATGAGAAGAAAAGGGTAACTGAACAGCAAGTATTGATCATTTATGAGTACTTTATTACTCATAAAAGTGGAGCTGCATATTTTAAAATTAAAACAGGATGCTTGCTGAGCCCATTAATTAGAAATTGTTTGAATATGCAAAACACATCATGAGTTACTGCATCGAAATCATACCAAATTGTCCTTCTGTTGTGGTCAAAATTAGTGAAAAATTAGTGAAATTAGGAGCTGGTTCAGTAATACCTTAGAAAAAAAAGTTTTTTTTTAAATTCTGTATAAGAGTGGAAAAGTAGCCAAGGAAACTTGAAACATGGCTTGTTACAGAAAGGTGAGTCTCAAAATAAAACAATGTAATGCTTGTATTTTTATAGAGTGGGGTGGGGACTGCACGTGAAGGAAAACAGGCATCAAGGACAGGCAATATTATTAGGCTAATAAATGGCTTCAGTGTTGCAGGTTGTGGGATTTTCCTCGTTTACCATTCCTATCTTGCAGTAGCTTACAAGCTAATCGTGTAAATAGCAAGAATATAGGGCTTTAACACTGAGGAAATGTAGCTTTTGGAGGAACGGGCTCTGTTACCCGGGTTATTGTGACTCCCTAGAGTGTTTTGTGTGTGAAAGTTCCCAAACAAGGTCCACAGTATGAGGGGTTTTTTCTGCTGGCCATTTTCTAAGCTGAGGAGGACATGTAATTTAAATTAGGAGAGGTTAACTGTTTTCTGTCTCCACGGCCACCCATGTATTCAAGAGTGTACCCGTGTATTTATCTGGAGGGGGCAGTGTGCACATCAGATCCAACAGCTCTGGCTGCAGTAGATGAGTAGGAGTTAAATGGAAGCAGAGGGATTTTCTTCAGCCCTCCGTTTTCCCTGCTGGGATGGACACTGGTAGATGTCTTCACTCAGGCTCTGGCTGTGAGGGTGACAGCAGAACCTCACCGAAGCTGCCGAGGGTCACCGTCTTTGCAGCACGCGCTGTTTGGCTGGACAGGAGAGGATTCTTTGGGCCTCAGGGGCACGACGGGCCTTGTTCCCACCTTCTGAGGTACAATTCAAAGCCCGCCTGGGCTTGAGTGGGGTTCAGTGTGGAAGGGTGGCTATGGCAGCAGTCTGAGCTGGCATTTCCCACGTGCTCTCCGAGCAATGTCCATGTTGTGGTGTGCTGGCCTTCAGCTCATCTCCTGAGGGAGCTGAGACTCTCAGGGGGTTTGCACCAGGCTGTTTGTTTGTTCAGTGAGTCATGTGTGATGTGTGTACCATAAAATTACCACAGAGGTTATGGGGATCTCTAAAAAGACAGTTTTTATCCTTTGCTCATTCAAGGGAAAAATTTCCAACTGTGTTCTCAGTGAACCGTACAGTCCCTGTTTAGGAACACTGTCATAAAATTGGAGTTGCTGGGCATTCTCTGTGCCGTCCTGGGAGAACCTGGCAGCGCCCGTGTGCAGACACACTGCTGCTGGGAACACCTCAGCCTGGGGCTGGGGCGGGCATCTGCCCTCCAAATCTCTGCCGCTAATCTAATTGCCATGACTTCAGTCGCTCCTGAGGCCAGTAATTGCTATTAGGATTTAGAGTGAACGCTGGGCTCTTCAAGCAGGTCACTTTCTGTGCCTCAAGGATACTGAGTCATTTTGGGTTTATGGTTGGGATACAGGATGCCAGGGAGAGGAGTAGTAAGGAGGTTCTTCAGGGCTTTTACTTCTACTCAGTGGAGAGTTCGTTTTTTAAAAAGACAACCACCCGTTGTGAGTATCCCACCAAAAAACTTGAATTCCACATGGGGTTTTCATATACTATTTTTGAAGAAAAAAACGAGTTAAGCATGTTTGTGTACACACAACCCTGAGGATCTCCAAAGAAGGTGGAGGAACGGGAGCCCTCCCTTTGACGGGTGAACTCTGAGGTGACGCTCACAAATACAGGAGGGTCCCCGTTTGTGGGGGAAATGACATCGCTGACAGAAAACATAACTAGATATAATAGTCGAATTTTCATTCACAGTTAATAATTAAAGCAAAAGCAGGTGTGATGATTAAGCTGTTTGGTGCTGTAGATAAAACCTATGAATGTAGCTGATGGTGTTGGATTATTTGTTACATTTTTTTGCAAGGTAGTTTGGGAAGTGGTTTACCATAAAATGCATGGGTAGGCCTATAGCCTAAAACTTTGTACAGGGACGCTTTTAAACACATCCTGCCAAATAATCCAGGTTCTGCAGCAAAATCTCACTTGTTAAGTTTCCTCTTACTCATTTAGAAATAACCAAGATGATACAGCCACTTCCTTTGCCAGTTTGTTACTACATTTTTCAATACATTCAGGGCTGTTAAATGAAGTTTAAGAGAGCAAAACAGAAATACAATGTAAATATATGACTCAGTAATTTGCATCTATATTTTGAGACAGCTAAAACTAAGAAGAGCAGTGCATATTTTGAAATCTAAAGTATTTGCTGGTCAACAGTAATCTTGATCTCCATGGACTTTTCAGGAAAATAGTCTAAGAGCATGGGAATGCACACACATCCCCCACCTCCCAAACACTCCGGGGAAATGTCTCTTGAAATGTCATGATAACTTTGCAGGGTTGTTTGCCATCCTCCGCTTCTGGAAAAGAGACCAGTCAGAATAGAATTACGCATGTGCTGTACTGCATAAACTCGATTTTGTGTTGGGCTAAGTCAGTTCCAAGGAAGTGTTTTCAATATTCTCTTGAATAAATGGCTGAATCGGGGCAGCAGAGCCTCACTTCGAAGTGATACTTCTTTTACTCCTCCCCGTATGTTGAATGATTCAAGCCTTGCTCTCCTCACTCAGGGGGAGGAACTGCTGGGAACCTCTTCAAGTCAACAAAAAGAATTTATTCTTGGTCCAGTAAGCCTCTTCAATCTGAAATTCCTTCTATTTTCTGTTCCAGAAATATAAGAAATATAATGATGGCGAAAGAAACATAATTTATGGAATACTTGTGGAGTGAAGAGGATGAATCTATTTAGCTCTACACTCCTACTTTAGGCATTTTTCTGGAAGGCAATTTATTTTGAGACTTTAATAATTTAAGTAAAATAAGTAAAATGTTTAAATAAAACGTATCATTATACATGTTGGCCTAGCAAAGATGAATATCGTGCTTTAGAAACCTGGAGAGGGGAGCAGAAGGAATGCAGGCAGATGCTGAAGGTAGACTCTGCTTTACAGGTCAGCTTTCCCTCATGCAAACTACCCCAGGTTTGGTTGCTGTGTGTGGCTGGATGGGGACTCTGCCAGGAGCCAGGGCAGAGCTCTGCTGGCCAACACATTTCCTGCGCACCCGGGGTCTCCTTTAGCAGCCTGTTCCCACCTGCACAGTGTAACTGGGGTTTCAGCTGTTTGTATTTTAATCAGTTTCCCTGTGTGATTGTAGCTTCAATTACCACTTCTGCTGTAATGCTGTTGTAGAAATTTCTAACCAAGCCCATGAAGAAAAAAATTTACAGAGGCATGGTTACCACAGGAGCCCACATCCTGTAGCCCTGGAACAAAACTGGTGAAGAGGCTTATTTTCTTGAATTCTCTCTGAAACGTTGCTGTTTCTTAACCACATGTAGATAAGTTTCTGATTAGAACACTTTTAAAATTCAGTGCTCCTGTGTTCTTTTCAGAGTCATACAGAGACTACAGAAAATTATGAAACTTGGTACTGTTTCCATATGAAAGAATTTCATGTTAAATTAAGCGTCTAAACCCAGAAAAGAAGTCAGTAATTTCAGTTTTCACAGGCATCTCTGTGCCCTTTCATAACAGTGTAACCAAAAATTTCAGCTGTGTGCCTAAATCCTTTGGGCCAGCAGTCAAACAATTCTCCAGCACTATGATTGTGTATTTACCAAAGACCTGCATCTAAACTCCTAAATGTTAGGAGTGCTCCTAGGTCTATTTTGAGGCAGTGCTGATCAATAGCTGGTGTCCCCACGCTTGCTGAGTTTTCTGTGAGGTTGGTTTGGTTGGTTTTTGTTTTCAGCACTGGCCATTTTCACCATCTTTCCATTCTCACAAGAAAAGAGATTATTTAATGGTGACAAATGGAATTTCTGGATAGAATTATAATTCTGTTTGTCTAGCCTAGTGTATTTATCCCAGCATCCAAACCTTAATAACCATGTCTGGTTTTTATTTTAACTGTCGTCTGTGGCTGTATTGAAAAATAATGTTTTCATCATTTAATTTTCCAGCTATATACAATTTCAAAGGCACAGAGATAAAACACCTATCTCTACAGATTGGCGATGTGGTTCATATCCTGGAGTCCTTTGAAGGTAAGTCACATTTCCCATTTCTTTGTGAGTAACACAATCCTTTCACCTCACAGCAATTCCCTGTATTACATCAGTAGCTGTCTAATGCTCTTATTTTTAGTGGTGGTGGTGGTGGTCTATTTTGAGGAAGAACCTAATCTTTTCTGAAGAGCCAAAATTAGACAGCACATGCGGTTTTTTGGGAAGCTTTTACCAAATGAGGAAGTCATCAAGGTGAATGTAGAGTTCGTGCAGTGTGTGCCGGCTTGTGATGTACCTCACGGAATTCACATTAAATTTGATTTAAGATTTAAAGGAGTACACTTTTTGCCTCTAAAGAAATATTTGTTGCTAGGAGATACTCAGAACCCTCATCCTGTTGTATAAGGAGGAAACCCAGTTAAAGAAATCTGGGTGTCATCATGATAGAAACAGTTCTGAAAGCCGTCCAACTTACTGAACATAATAAGCAGCACAAGTCCAAGTCAAGTCATGCATGATGGAAGTCAATACCTTCACAATCCCAGTGATCCTCTGCAAGTCTGACAGAGCTGCTGAGGTTCCCATTAGTGCATAGCAAGGAGAGTGGAGTTAGTAATAACAGCTCAGCAGCTGGGTGTCTGCAAATGTCCCTGTAAGGGTGATTGATTTTCAGTTTGCAGTGATGCTCTTGACCAGGTCTAGAGTTTTTTCAAAAATTACAAATTGCTTAATGCTTTGAAAATTATATTGTGAAATTATCTTCTTCTACTTACTTCTGCTGCTCGAACACGTGTCTGTTGTATCTTACTAACAGTACTGTGTTAAAGAGAGAGGCCGACTGCTGCATTGCACAGCGGCAGAGCCAGCTCAGGGTTGAGACGCTTGGTGTGTTGTGGTCACAAGGCTGCAAAGACTCTGAAGCTGTTTGAACCCAGCCCTTTCCACCACCCAGAGCTCTGGGCTGTTTTGTCCGGAAACAACAAGGGATTTGAGGGAGGAGCACCTGAAAAAACACATTTACAATATACCAGAGCACAAAAACATAATTGTTTCTCTTCTGTTTGTAAGATTAAGTCAGTATCTTTAAGCATCAGTGAAAACACTGATGTCACTCAGCAGTCAACAGTTGCAATGATTCGTGTCCTCTCCTAAAACACGTAAGGTCTGCACAATTCTTTAAGCCTCCCTTCTAAACATTTTGGCTAAGAACAAAACAGATAAACCAGGAACCTCCTCATCCCTGTATTGTCTGTTAGTTGCAGAAATACATTTCAGGCTTCTGATTCCTGTGGTACATTTGTTGTCAGCCCAGCCTAGTGAGCTGCGTGCTGATCTTCTGGGGTTATTTTTTGTCTAATAGTCTCTTCTGAATCCCCTGCCCTTGACATGCTCTGTCACGCCTTGCTTTATGAAATGTTTGTCAATGAAGAAGTGGAATCCTTCTCATTGTGCAAGTGAAGTTCATCTTTTATCAGATATCTTCAAAATATGCTGCCAGCCACAGCTGGCGAGTAACCAACTGTGACAGGATTCTTCCTGTGCTCCTTTTATGTCCTGTTTTAGTTGGTTTTGCATGCACAAAATTTATGCACAGAACATATATGTGCTGTCACAGCAAATGGGATGAAACCAATTTTACGCATTGAGTTGTAAATTGAGACTATGTGCAAATAATTCAGTTTTAGCAGTAAGATGGAATTTTATTGTTGAGAAAACACTGGGGAAAAAAAATCCAGTGCAGAAAAACCTAAAAGAAATCTGTCCTGAGTCTTTCTTTGAGGTCAGCAATCATCCTGTGGCTTTTAGCATCACCTTTCTGGCACTACTGTTTGGTGTTTGGGATTTATTTTTATTATTTCATGCTTTGTTTGCATGGCAGCAATGCCTGTGACAGAAATGGTGAGAGAGAAAGGGTGATAGCAAAGAGATCAAATCTCTTCATGAAATACAATTTTAAAATGTATGCTTTTAGTCATAAATTCTTTTTATGGGATGAAAAAAAATGTAGTATTCAACAGAGTTAAACGCTTTTGCTGTGCAGGTGATTTTTCACGATGAGGTGTAGGCACAGTGTATGTGGCCCCTGATCTAACTTAGTAAGGTTGAACTCTGCTTTTTATGTTTTTTGTAGTTTATTGAGACTTAACTGTGGAATAGATGGAACAAAGCCTGAATTGATTTTTAGCTCCCCACTGCTGCAGTTCTGTTCTCCTGTCTTTCGGAAGGGCTTTCTAGTCACAAAGGAGCAGATGCCAAATAGGAGCCCTGAGTTTTCTTGAGATTCCAATTCGAATTTACACCAGGAAGCTCCTTGTTATGGTTGAGTCCAACCATAGCTATAATTCCTCATAGCACAAAAATGACTTAGTCTTCTCCCATTGAAGGAAATTGGGTATGTAACAACCATGTGCTGTATGGGATTAATACTGGGCCTAGAGCACAGGAGGAGCTTCATGGGCTATCCAGGACCACGGGTGATCGTGGCTGAGATAGATATTTAAGGGTGTGCATATATTACTTTGCAAAACAACTTATTCTACCCTTTTAATGAGCATGGGGTGTCAAATTCTATGTACAATTATCTGTACTTACTATGCAAGGCTTGAAAGCAGATAATACAATCCTATTTGATAATATGCAAGTCATGCTAAATATAATCCCTGCTGTTCACTTAAATCTGTGTATGTTTGAAGTAACTATTAATTTTTAAAAATACTGTGCTAGGTATTTTTTATGTGAAATAAACCCTTTGGCTTTATTGTATCTCTATAATTCACGGTTTTTTGTCATACCAAGTGATCTTTCCTCCTTTTAGGTTGGTACAGGGGTTACCTGGTAAGATACAAAGGAGCAGAGGTAAGATCACACTGTTCATTCCTCTGAGACTGTTTTTAAGGAGTCAGCCCACAAAATGGGTTTTTGAGTATCTCTGCCTAGACAGTCCTGATATCTGTGCTCTGCTCTCTCAAATCAGCTATTGCCACTCTTTCCTTTCAAGATTAATAAAATGATCAGCATTCATGGACAATGTTGGTAAATAGAAGTGAGGACTGGGAAAAACAGATCGAAGAAGAAGAAGAAATGACTGTGACTTCAGGTTAATGGTGTTGAAGACACCATTTGAATTGAAGTTTGGGTTAATTTGCTGCCTGACGTGTTTGTTTCTGTGCTTTTCCCAACGTTTCTTGGGGCTACAACAGCATAAACAACTTGTATGAGGCTTAAGTTCTTAAATATCTCTAATATACAAAAAAAAATTAATTTTTAAAAAAGTCAATATTCTCAAACCTGAAAATGGAAAGCCACAGAGGAACAGTTTTTACCCTGGGTATGATGACTCCTGGGTTAAGTAGCAAGAAAATTGCTTCTTAATTTCAAATGCACTTTCCCAGAAGAAAAGCATTTTTGTTTGTAACTTGGCCTTAGTGTCAGATTTTCTAGGGAGCAGCAATGCAAATGCACTAAAACACTATACGTGTTTGTCGATTACTTTGACATTTCTTTTGACTGAAAATGTTATTACCATTTATTCTACATAACATTATTTTAATCAATTAAAATTTAGCCTAAAACTAAATAGGGAAAATATTTACCAGAACTAACCACTTCCTTTAATTAATTCTTAATTAATTTCTAATATTGCTAAAGGGCTTCAAGATCAACATGCATAACATGCTTTGAGAAGTGTTATTAATTTCATGTCCTAAGATATCACTAAATTTACCATTACTGGGACCTTCTTCTTTTACTTTGCTTATTCACAGACTTTTTTGAACCTTAATCTTAATGAAAAAAA
>VYZQ01010313.1:14479-29501 GCA_013400655.1 Mystacornis crossleyi
CTTTGAGAGTAAAATGAGCTGCAATATCCCAATCTCAAAGAGAGAATTTCAAGACTGATCAAGCTGCAGGTGACAAGAAAATATTACCTTCCCCAAATTTTGAGTCAAGGCTGAAAAGAAATGCAATAATGCCCTTACAGATCTTGGCTTCTGTTCTACTCCACATTTCAAAAGCAGGGTTTTCTCACCAGATTGTTCTAAGCAAAGGAATTTCTACACAGAAATACTTTAGGTTCCAGATGTCCAAGGTTCGACAAACACTCATAAAAAAGCTGGTTTATCATTTAACCAAAATATTTACAGCACTTTAGAACTGAAACACGTTGTAATGCATTGTTAATGACTTGGTTTTGTTAATGTTAATAGGGTACTGTGATACTGAATGAATTCAACCTCATGTCCATACTGGGTCAGGTTTTGGAAGGCAGGGGAGAAGGAAGGGTGGCTGCTGTGAGAAGCTGCTACAAACCTTCCCTACGTCTGATAGAGCCAATGCCAGGCAGCTCCAAGACAGACCTGCTGCTGGCCAAGGCTGAACCCACCAGCAACAGTGGTAGAGCCTCTGGGATAGCATATTTATGAATGGAAAAACAGAACAAAACCTGCACAACAGCTGCTGAAGAGCGAGAACACGTGAGAGAAACAACACTGCAGTCACCAAGGTCAGTGAAGAAAGGGGGAGAAAGTGCTCCAGAAACCAGAGCTGTGATTCCCCTGCAGCCCATGGTGAAGCCCATGGTGAGGCAGCTGTGCCTCTGCAGCCCATGGATGTCCACAAGAAAGCAGAGATCCACCTGCAGCCTGTGGAGGAGCCTGTTCCACAGCCTCCACGCTGGAACGGGTGGATGCCTGAAAGAGGCTACGACCTGTAGGAAGCCCGTGCTGTAGCAGGCTCCTGGCAGGACCCGTGGATCTGTGGAGAGAGGAACTCCTACTGAAGCAGGTTTGTTGGCAGGACCTGTGAGCACGTAGGGGCTCCATGCTAGAGCAGTCAGTTCCTGAAGCACGGCACACCCTGGAAGGGACCCACAGTGAAGTAGTTTGCAATGAAACGCAGCCCATGGGAAGAAGTTTGCAGAGGACTGTCTCCAGTGGGAATGAGTCCATGCTGGAGCAGGGAAAGAGTCTGAGCAGCCCTACCCTTAAAGAGCAAGGAGCAACAGAGACAATGTGTGGTGAACTGAGTGCAACCCTGGCTCTCCATCCCCAAGCCACTGTGGGATAGGGGGTAGAGCAAATCAGGAGTAAAGTTAAGGAAGAAGGGAGGAATGGGTGAAAGATGTTTTAAGAAGGGGTTTTATTTCTCCTTACACAAGCTTGATTTGATTGGCAAAGAACTAAATTAATTTTTCCCAAGTCATGTCTGTTTTGCCTGTGACAATACTGTTGAGCAATCTTCCCCCATCTTTATCTTGACCTATGAGCATTTTGTTAGATTTTCTCTCCTCTGACCAGCTATGGAAGTGAGTGCTAGAGTGGCTTTGGTGGGCATTTAGCTGGGGTTAACCCACCACAATTGCTTTTAGAGGTATTTAGTAAGCAGAAACACCTTCCTTCTTTTGCCTATTTTTTTTGATATGCATACTCACAACCTCATTTGACAATTCATCAATATTTCAAAATTTTAGAAGCAGTAATAAAAGCCTATCTTATACTCAGGTTTCAGACAGCAAACCTTTCCAAGATTTCAGTCGCTGTTTAGGATGAACAGTCTTGATACGCCTTTTTTTCCAGGATGCCATTTCAGAACTCTAGAGGTACACACACAGACTATTTTTTCTGTCTATCTTGAGACCTCATAACCAAATAAGCACCCATTTCTTCTCACAGAATCTACTGTCTTTTTAGCTTTAAAATCATGTTCGTGGTCGTATTTGACTTGGCTTGCAAGCATCAGTGTTGAATGCTAGATTAAAGCCACATTCACCGTTTAGAGATCTACTCCATTGACCTCCAGGAAGTTTCATTTGACACACATACCAGGAAAATTGACATTTTTCTCTCCTGTGAGGCATGTTTCAGCTTAGTGAAGGCTTCTCTACCAAGTCCTCTGTCAGGAACATTTAGAATATGAGCCAATGCCAGATCATCCTTAGAATTCACCAAAAGGCTTAAATATGAACAGACAGACTTCTTTGCCAGGACTGTCACCTGCATAAGAAAACATCACACAAATTGGTCATCCTGCTGCTAAATTATGTTCCATTTCATTTTAAAGTTAATTAGAAATGTACTGATGTAATTTTTGGAAGAGTAAGAATTCATCTTGCATCATTTCAAAAGGCTACTTTATTGCATGAGGGTTCTGGAAGTCTTGATGAAAACAAACATGATAAATAAGTTAGAATTACATATACGGACTTGAATATTCACAAGGTGTTTGAGGGTTGGATCTCTAGTTATAAAAATTGGTTATAAATTTCTATTTAGAAACCTCCTCACAGACGTTCCTTTTCTATCTCAAGGCAAATACTAGCACCATTAAACCATGTAAGAATTCGTCATTAACTTCAAAAAACTAAGATTTTAAACTACTTGCCAGCTTTGCCACAGATTCAGTAATTTTTTCTCTTGGCATTCACGGGATTTCAATCAAAGAAACTCCACTGACTGAGTTTGGACATAAATTGTGAGCTAGCCCCACCCACATAACCAAAATATAACATTGTAATCACTAATATTGCAGCACTGTTCTGGACCCTGGGAGAACAACAGTCCCAGGAGAGAAGAATTCGCAGTTTTGTCACAAGTAAAGAAAAAAAAAAATCAAAAACAAGGTCATTAACAGAAGAACATATAACAAGAAAACTTACATCTGCTATGGAATATCTTTTTATACCACAGAACGTATACAACAAAATGTAGTAACAAAATCAAATGTACACTTGACAGTCTAAAAAGACAGTCCTCAAAGAAGGAAAAAAGAGGAAAGACTATTTTTAGTGCACAAGTCAGAGCAGCAAGAAAGCCATTGTGGTAGTGATAGAAGTGCTGTTTAGGAGGAGAACCTCAGTTCAGAAAATATGTTCTTCAGAAATATTTTGAGTTATAACCAAAAATTGATTTCAAATTGCCATTTATTAAGAAAAAAGCAAGTTCAGCCATGACTGAAGCTCCAGCTTTTCAAACACTGTCAGAGACCATTCAGAGATTCTTACTTTGGTGATTGAAAGGGTAAAGGGAAAGAATCAGTACTTCTAGACAGTCCTCTATTGGGACAGTCAAGCCTTGTTTGCTTTGCTACAGCTACCACTACAGCGGCTATTCCGATTTCTTCCATATGGAAGGGAGCACAAGCTAACAAAATGAAACCAGAGGAGATTACTTCACTCAGTTAATGCTTAGTCAAGACAATGTTTGAGTGATGGTGTACCTGTAGAAAAATTATTCTGCATCAAGTGCCTGCCATTCTGGACTGTCTTCCAGAATACAAATTTCAGCACAAAGTCCCATATACACCTGCAATATCTTCAAGTGATACAGAGTTTGAATACACAGGTTTTATTTTTTTTAACTCAGCCACATTTGAATAACAATAATTGGAAAATAAAACTGTTACATTTCATCTTTTCAATAGATACAGAACATTACAAGAGAAAAATAATTTTTACCTTCATATGCTCCTGCCCCTGTCTGTTGATTTGCGTAGGAGTAGAAAGAACAGAACCATTATTTTCTTGTGCATTCATTACACCAGAAATAAATTCCAACAGTTGAACCTTTAATTAAAAGATCAGAATAAACTTAAATATGCAGATGACTAGAAAGCAAAAGTGGTTTTAAAATCTGGTGTAAACATACCTCTGTGCCACTTTGCTAGTGCTTGAGGTTAGCATAGCCCTTACAACCTACTTTTAGTTTTAGTCTTTAAAAGTACAACTGTTCTAGTAGAGAAATGAGGTGTAAGATTCAAATTAACTTAGAAATTATCTCAAACAGTTATGCTATATACTTGCACTAAAAGCCACTGCTTATATTTTGGGGAACATTTAATAGGTTATGCCAAGTTTAGAAGAGCTCATTAACTGACCCAGGTTCCCTATCTTTCCCATGAAAACGGGGAGGAAAAGAAAAACACATTTAAAAACCCCAAACAAACAAAAGATCTGCAATAAACTACAACAGAGCTGTGACTGTGGAACTTCTGAACTTCTGAAAAAGAAACTCAACATGCAAATACATGTATTATACAGAAGTTTTAATTTAAAAAGCACCGTATTTTCAAAGTGGCAATCATTAAAAATATTTTGGCTGCACATCAACATACAACTAAAACTTCATGACATGTTAAATACTAAGTTTTGTTCCAGTTTTATTAAATCTCTACAGGTTATTTTTCAGTTCCATTTATGACAAGCAGTGCTTTAGTCACAGAAGAGTTATGGGACTTCACTATTCAGCAGGACAACAGAGAGAAATAATTTTTGAGTGAATTTAAGATCTCTTTACAATATTTAGTAATTTAAACTCAAGTGCTTCCACAATAGAAAAAAAGTAACTTCTGAATAAGCCAGACTTCCTGCATATGATCAGAAGTGTCATAAATCCATAACTGGAACCAAAAATGTCAAAACAATATAAGAGGTAAAACAAACATAATACTTACAGGGGCTATGCTTTCATCTTCAGGTAAAAGTCCAAGACTATTGCACTTCTGACATATGTCTATTAAATCTAACATATTGCTTCTTGCTAAGAAGGCATGATAGGCTTTTTTCACATCAGCATAATTTTCAGGTTCTTTCATGTCTTCATACGATAATTCTAGTTTGTCACGTAACAAATAGTTCCAAGTTTCCAACACATCACTAAGTGATACTGTGAAGTCTCCATGGTGCTAACAGAACCAAAATAAGCAAAAAAAAAAAAAATTATGCTTCATATTCAGCATAGCTTTGAAAATAAAACAAGCTGCATATATATTTGAAAATATACTATAATTTAAATTTATCTCAAACATAGTCTTAATTATAGTTGAAGTTCTTCCACTGCTTTGCATTTACAGCTAATTCTGTTGTATTCTGAGAGTATTTTTTCCTGATCTTTAAAATACCAGGCACATATATCAAACTTTACTCATGAGAAAATACTCTGAATGTTGCATGACTACTTCTTGCATAAAGGTCTTCATTTGCACAAATAGTTTTCAGCACGGCAGGCATTTACTTCCCAAAGGCAGTAAATATGGCTCCCTTACCTTGCTTCAAGGAGTAAACTGGGAAACCATATGTCAATTAAAAAACAAAGCTTTTCTTTCTTGTGTTAATACAGTTATACTTTAGCCTAGCATTGGCAGTGTTGCTACATGGTTCTAATAAATACATTAAAGGCACGCACACCCCTCTGCTATTAGTACTATAATTAACATTAATTATACAGTACTGACTACACTCTTCCTGTCAAAATTATTAGATTATGTTCCATGTGCCCCCCTGCCTTCTCCTCCAACTACTTGCCCTTACCACCTTCTCTTTCACAACTTGACTCCTCATTTTTGTCCACACCCTGCTCTTTAAACTGAGTACCAGTCCCCACTTCCTGCTGGTAAACTTTGGTCCACACTTCAGGTATCTAAAGCATTCCTCAATGTATGGAAGCAAAAAAAGAAAGTTGTAATTTACCACGAAGCATGATATAAACGCCCTGTGACCAAGTAACAAGCCTTGCTTTGCACTGTCCATAATGGCAGATGGCTCCTGTCTAGAGCAAAGGTTTAATTCTATCTCATGACACTTCCACATTAAGCAAATTAATTACTTATAAACACCGTTAGCAACAGAACACAACATGAACTAAGAAAACATGAGAAATTCTAATAATTTAAGTTGTTCCAGCCCAAATGATCCCTCCTTTGGGTTCTAACATATTTAGCACAACTTTCTCAATAGACCTCATTAAATACACAATTCCAAAATTGTAGAAGTCAACTATTTTGATATTGTGTAAGCAAAGAACTATGAGTGAAAATTAAAGAACACACACACATTAGCTTCAGAGCAATTTTTTGCCTTCTAATTTGTGCAGGGGTTATGATAAATCAGCCCTGTGAGCTTACATGTTATTCCACATATACGCCATTTTAATATTCTGGTGATATGTTTTCTGAAAAGCACCTGATTTTCATTTCAGCCCTTCAAAAAATTAAACATATAATCATATTATAACCCAATTTAAACAGATCAAAGCAGCAGTAGATGGGGAAAAAATGTTGTTTTCTCGCTTTATTTTGAATCAAAATCCTCCAGGAGTACCAAATTAAAGTACAACTTCATAAGGCATCTAATAAATCAAAACCTTTCCTCACCAGATCAAGGGCCTGCAGAGATTAGCAAAGTTTATATTAGTGCTGCAAAAATATTTTAAATCCAAATATTGCATTCCAGATATTAACCTTTGTGATCAGGCATTCACTGTGATGGCATATTCCATTACTTACACAGTCAATTTTTCAAGTCTCTGCTTTTAAAATTAATTTTAAAAATACTGTGGTGTTTTGCAGTAAGCATTTGTCAACTGGCTAATAGCTTAAGGAAGTTCAAAAAGTCCCATGTTTTCATTCTATTATAGGCAGAGCAAGTATTTCATTTCATAGGAACAGAGCCAATAAGGTATTATAAAGCATCTTTACTTACTCGTAGTGCAGTATATTAAGTTTCCTTGGGACTCTTATCTTAGAATGTCTGAAATCCAGTAGCAACATTTCATGCTTAAAGACATCATTTTTTTACTATTCTGCAGGTATTGCATGTTTTCTAGTGCTAGCTACATAGCAAATCAATTTCTATTTTGACAGCAAATTGTTTTAAAAACCAGAAAGTTGGGCATTTCAGCATCAACATGTTGGCTTCCACCTTACCCAAACAAATGCTCACAAACCCTTTCTGGAATATGGTGTAAAATACCGCTGTGCTTAACCACCACCCCTGCATTGGGTCCGGTTCTGTTCTTTCCAGGCATACTCCTAGACTGCAGCATTGTTTTTTGGCTTTGTCCTTGAGTTGTGCAATTCTGCACTCTTCTCACCTCTAGTCCTGCTCAGCCTTCTTTCTTTGCCTACAATCTCACACAGCAGAGGAGTTCCCAAAGTGTGGGACAAAAAGCACATTAAAGTAGGATAAAGCAGCATTTTTAATAAGTTTCCCATCACGTTGATAGTGCTGTGCACAGATTGAGAAACTGGTTCATGTGAACACAAGTGTGTGGACATCTGAGAGTTGTTAGGTTGCAAGGTGCAGAAGCAGTGAAGCTCCAGGCTGATAGCTCAAGCTTAAGAGAAATTACAGTATTATAAAATAATAAATAAAATGACAATGGCATGGGTACTGAACCCCTTTTTCTTTGGGTGGGTGATGGGGGTGTCAAGGGAAGAAGTACCAGGGCCAAAGAGAGCAGAGGTATGCTCTGTTTAAGGAGGACTAGAGAGCTACTGTATCTATGGGTCAGTAGAGCAGTAGTTGCAACAGCAGAATCACAGAATAAGCAAAGTAAAAATTGTACTCAACCAAACAAAAAACCAGCACTTTCTGAAGTGTTTAATCAATTATAGTGGTAATAAAAACCACAAGATTGAAAATTTTGAACCCTGCTGGTTAGAAACAAACCAAAAACCCCCACACATCCTTGCTTCCTCTTCTACCCCTCAGAACAGACACCTGTAATACTACAGAGAGATGGGTGGGAGGGAGAAGAAAAGGTCCTATTGATAAGCTAGGGAAGAAGCATCAAGACTTAAGGAGCAAGACTTTTAAAACAGTTTAAAACAACTCCAGTTGTTAAGCAAAACAAAAATACATAAAACTAACTTGTAGCTACGATTTGATTACACAGGGCATGGGAAAGACAAAACAGCCTCAGTATATAATTTTGTTTAAAAAGAAATCCAGAGAAATTATTATTACTCCAAACCTTTTTCTAAAGAAGAGCCTGCCCCTTGTAGAGAAGGCTGCTCAGCACTGCTGAGACCACATTTAAGGTACTGTGTCCAGTTCCGGGCTCCTTAGTATGAGGGAGCCACACTGACTGTACTGGAGACAGTACAGAAAAGTTCACGTATCGTCCACAAAGGTGATTAAGGAACAGGAGCACATATGAGGAAAGGCTGAGAAAGCTGGGGCTGTGTAGTCTGGAGGAAAGAACGCTCAGGGAAGATCTCCTCAAATGCATACAAATACCTGAAGGCAGGGAGCAAAGAGGATGGAGCCAGGCTCTTTCCTCAGGAGCCCAATAGTAGGATCAGAGGCACAAACTGAAACACACACCGAAGGTTCCCTCTGAACATCAGGAAATACTTTTTCACTCCAAGCACGCCTGAGTACTGGCACAGGTTGTTCAGGGCAGTTATGGAGTCTCCATCCTCAGAGACCATTTGAAAGACACCTGGGACATAGTCCTGGGCAACTGGCACTGCCAGGTTGCCCTACATGAGGGAGGCTGGATAAGATGACCTCCAGAGTTCCCTTCCAACTTCAACCCTTCTGTGATTCTGTGAAAAATTAATCATGCTGAAGAACAGCCAAGACAATGTCTCTTAGTAGCATCATTACAACACGTTACAACCAACATTTCATACAAAATTGCTACAAAGTTAGTTAGGAATGTCTCATTACCAAAAGGGAGACAGATAGAAGAGTTTAAGGGAGTAACACTATAAAACAACTCTGTATTTTTCTTCATTTGCCAGCATGGAAACAGGACAATTTGGGAAAACATTTTAAAAAATACAAGACACTGAACAGAACATAATACTCTTCAGACAGCATACAAAATGCACTCATGGAAGCACAGAATAGAACTAAACCACACACCAAAACTGCTTTTATAGAGAACCAGAAATACACAAACACAAATTTCTAAAGGGAAAATATATTTCTAAAATCAACAATGAAGCACTTTTCCCTCCAGTTTCAAAACTCCCATTCTAGAAGATATTTACAGCACACTTAAGACAAGTCTGACAACTTAAACTCATAGATTCTGGAAAACTAATTGTTTTATACACTTCAGTTTCCCATCCCACTAGCTAAAACAATTATAGTCTGAAAATGACAGGTGATTATTTGACCTAATAACTCATTTCCTACCCCTTGTGATGCCCAGGTGCAGTCAACTTAATGCAATTACTCTCAGCTAAACTTCATCTAGAAAACTGTTACTCCTATTCCAAACCTTGAGGAAGGTTCGTTCCTCTCCTTGAAAATGTTTCTAGATTCTAGATCTGTACTACTCAATCTAAGGAAAAGGTGCTTGCTTCCACCACAGACCTTATGCCACTTGTCTTTAAGCCACATGGCTACAACTGTGCTACAAACCAAAGTATTTTCAGAGGAATTCAAAGTACAGATTTTTTTTGTCTTTCACCCCTGCTATTTGATCAGTGTTTATCACATTGTTTGCTACCCTTATTCTGGTGAAATTTAGGATTAATAGATTATGAAGCTTTTAAACTTTCATGGAGTTCTCCAAAAAGCTTTGTTATTTTTCGTTTCCATTGAAGATAAAGGTAACAGTTAAAACACCAAGTCCATTAAAATTGTCCAGCCTCCTAAAGAAAGAGTATTTTGGTTGTTTGTGATAGGTTGTTGGGTTTTTCTCATTATAGCCATTCAATAGCCTGTTAATGAAATTATTTTTATTGCAGTAATTGATTTTATCATAATGAATTTCTATTCTACAGATGTTATGTTAACAACACAAAATTATTGTATTTAAATCAGAGACCTAACAAGGCACATGCCTACAACTGCAATACTCTGCATCTTAGTTTGAAGTTTCAGTGCTGAACAAAATAAACCAGACATATTTTGCTTTAATACTGTGAACTTCAAAATGGATAAAATCTAAAGAAATTGTGCTTCAGAGGCAGCACATGCAAATACTAAAATAGTTTTAATCCACATATGCAAGCCAAGGTTTGTCTTGTTAGACCAACTAGTATAATCAGAAAAAACAAATCAGGTTTTTGAACACTTGTTCTTTCTTCAGCTATGAAGGAGAAGCTATATATTTTGAAATTAAATTAATTGCAAATAACTGCTATAATTTTTGTCAGATTATCTCTGAAAGAAAAGATATTGATAGAAGAGACGAATATTATCTGGAGGAGAAAAAAAGGAGAAAGTAGAATAAATTAATTACCTCTAGGAGAATGAAAAAACTTATTATAAGGAAAACAGGAAGCAATGAACCATAACCCTTTCATGTCTCTAAGTTTTGGCACACAACAGAACAACACATTTTAGCTCCCAGAGCTGGCTTTGGAAAACTGTCTGTAGTTTTCCCTTGAGAATCACAACAAACATGACAAACAGTGATCGCCTCCACGTGTAGCTTTTCATCATTCATCAGTTCTCCAAGAGTTAATTTTGGTGCACACTGATTTTCTCATTTTACCTACACAGGTATTGTGAGGACACCAGGCCCCTGGCTGGAATTTACTGCATTCTATGAAGTATAAATGTAGCATCTTGGGATTCTAGTATCCTTGCTGTAGTTTCTGACAGTAGGGGATGACTTAATCAGTTTTATACTTAATGTTTAGACAAGAGACACTGCCAGTCTGCACATTTGACACTACAAAATTTTTTCTGATGCACAAACTGAAGTAGGTTCTCTGTTTGTTTGGGTTTTTTATTGGCTTAGGGATTTCACTTTGATGTGGTTCTTTTGTTTCTGGTACGTTTGTTGATTTGGTACGTTTGCTTTGGTTTTCTTAAACTAAAGCTTTGTACTACACGTTTGATTTACTATGCAACATTTGACTAAGTCTTCCAACAACAGTAATTTGTTTCCATCAATAATTAAGTTAATTGACCTAAAAAGATATCTTTAGGTTACTAAAACATATATTGTAATAGTTTTCCTTAGCTGAGACACAGACAAAGGCCTGATTGTATATTGCAACTGTTTCTGTTATGTTTCAGACATCCTCCAGCGCTGACACGCCATAGTGCTTCTTTCAGAGACACTTTAGGGCTATACCTCTTCTTCACCATTTGTCAGACACTGCACGTACTCACACAAAGAAAGCATCCCATTCCTACTGGTACTGGGTACACACTCACAACTTATATGTACATATAGATCTTCACCTGACGAGTGTCAGGAAAAGCAGCAGCCAAGAATGGACTGTGGCAAATATGACTCATGCACACTCTACCAAATCAGTTTCATACTCGTGCTCTTCTCATGTCATTCCAAAACATTTTCGGAGCACTCAGAAAAAAAGATGCACCCCAAATGCCATAGTTCTCCCACCCTGATCTACAGCACAAAAGAAACATTGGATGGAAATAAACAGAAATTATACGATCAGCAGAAATACACTGGTGTTTAAAGTTTGGAGCTGAAATATACATGTAAAGGACTTCCATCCTCCCATCTGTCTTGCAGTTCCTTTTTCTAAGCCCTGATGCAATAGTGCACTTAATCATATTAATTTTCCTGCCTTGCTGCATCTGGCCCTCAGACACACTATGTTTTAACAAACAGCAAGGAAGTGACCAAAACAGCCATTTCAAGTTGGTGCATAAGCACTAAGTGCAGCAAGGTAACCAAGGCTGAGATGTACCAAGAACATACTGAAAAGAATGCTAACCTGTTTATTGACTTCAGCCATGGACAGCTGTAACACCACCAACATGCAGTCTGCTCCACACACAGTAGTCCTTTCAGAGTTGGAAAATAAAGGCCATTGTCTTCTGAAACACTTGACCAAGTGTATAATTTTTTGCTGGAAAGTAACCATTGTCCAGAGTAGAAGATAGAGATAATCAAGAGAAAAGTTAATGTAACTATGCCAGAGGCATATGCAGGTCTTCGCCTCCCAAAAAGCTGTGCAAACCCTGTTGTATCTTCTTAAAGATCAAGTTCCTAGAATAAACTCTTCCAACTAAACCAGACTTGCCTCACTGTGACAGAGCAACTGTGATGATAAGGGGTTAAAAGTGCTTATGTATGTAACGCCTTCTTGAAGCCCTTACTTCCCTTGTACATTATGCCAACATAAAGGAATGTTATCACAAATATGACAGTCTTTTTGTCTCCAAAAGCAGCCTCAGAGTGTCTTCTGCATTTGCTGTACATTCAGATGAGTATGAGGATGTTTCAAACCTGGAAAAAAGAGATTTAATATTTCTAAGACTTACTAACACAGACAACTCTAAACACTTTTGTTACGTATATCGTCTTTTCCAATTTTTTTTTTTTTTAATTCTATAAGCCATTATTTCCCCTGACAATAACTGGAGTACTTCATGCTTTGGTCTTTCTCACCTTCTTGCATTTATCGAGATAAGGTACATGACAATGTAGTACAAATTTGCCTTTAAACTTGTTCTTTCCTGAAACAAAGTTTCCTAACACCGCAGTGACAGGACAGGAACATTATCCATTCCATTTACTTCCAGATCACAAAACTCAACCTTTGACCTTTTTTCACACAGCTGAGGCAAAGCCCACAGCGCGTTTGTTATTTGGTGACTGGCACGACTCTAAAAAGTGAGGAAGCGTGGGCAAGGGGCAGGGAGAACAGGAGACATGGGGAAACAAGCACGACTGTGACAGCAACTTCTTGCTCTCCAAAATACTTGAAGCGGACAACTCACTTTATAACGTGAACATCACATGAGGGTCACAGAGGATGAGCCAGGTGGGCTGCAAGTCACCGTGGGGCAGAATGAAACCTCTCCGGAGACTTTTCTTTCTCCCCATTCTGAGAGGTTTCCGAGGGACAAAACCTGTCACTCCCAGCGACATAGCCCGAACACGCCAGAACCCCTGCGAAGCGGCCCCTAACTCCCAGAAGCCGGAATGGGCATTACCATTGCCGTCGAACGCTCCCGGCTGCGGCGGCCCAGAGGCTCCGCTGCCGTCCCCTCAGCGCGGTCCCGGAGCGCTGCCGCTGAGGCAACGGGGCCGCGGCCTGTCCGTGCTGGCGGGGCCGGGGCGCGGCAGCCGCGTTCAAATCCGCCGCGCTGCCCAATGGGCGCGGGGCCGCTGCCCCGGAAGCATCCGCGCTGCTCCCGCCGCTCGGGGGCGGGCGCTGCCGGGGAACGCCGGGGCCGGTGCGGGAGCCGGGGCCGCGGAGGTGCGTGTGAGACGGGGCAGGGCTACCCCCGGCCCGGGGGAACTGCGGCAGCCTGGCGGGGAGCAGCAGCTGGGCCCTGAAGGGAGAAGGAGGGAGCAGGAGGGCAAAGGATGCGCGTGGATGGGGGGAGGTAACGGGCAGCCACGCGGTTCGGTTGCCCTAAACGCGTTTCTTAAAGGAATGAAAGTAACAGTACTGTGGGTATTTTCAAGCTGGTCTGGTTACCGATAATTCAGGCTGAGAAAGTTGGGGTGGTTCAGCCTGGAGAAGAGAAGCTTGCGTGGAAACCTCTCAAGCACCTTCCAGCATCTCTAAGTGGCACTACAGGGAAGCTAGAGAGGGACTCTTTGTCAGGAACTGCAGTGATAGGACAAGGAGCAATGGGTACAAACTGAAAGGCGGGAAACTTGAGTTAGGTGTGAGGAAGAAATTCTGTCCGGTGAGGATGGTTAGCCACGGGAACAGGTTGTCCAGGGAGACTATGGATGCCCCAGCCCTGGCAGTGGTCAAGACCAGGTTGGATGAGGCACTGGCAGCCTGGTCTAGTGGGAGATGTCCCTGCCCATGGTAGCGGGGTTGGGGGCTAGATGATCTTTAAAGTCCATTCCAACCCTTTAACATTTTAAGATTCTATAATAGTTTGTGTTCATGGCAAGCCTTAGAGAAGGAAAACTACGGGTAGGATTAAAACTTGCATTCGGCTTTAAGAGCAAAGCTATTCAAGTTATATGGCTAAAGTGGTTATGGTAGTATGGTGGTTTGTTGTATAACTTAATAAATACACAACTTTGGAGAGACTCTCTGTGTTTAAATGATGCCTGTGTCAAACCTGGCTGGCTCCCAAGCAAAACATTCAGTTGTGGATGCTGAGACCTTCCGATCATTTACACCCCAAAATCTGTCAAAGGTCTGAGATTTCAAGCTGGTTTTCCACGTGGTGTGTAGTTAAAGGTCTGATTTCCCAAAAAGACGTAAGCTAATGTCAAATCCGTACTGGGACTAAAAGGAGTGATTCTGAAATCAATTGTGTATCTTGGCCTCTTGTGTTCTAGCACAGGAACCCGATTTTCTTGAAAACTGGTTGAGTGCATGACAGTATTTTCATTTACAGTTTTGCGACCTTGGTTAACTTATTTTTTAATTAGACACACAGTCTGCAAAGCGGTAGACAAGTAAAAAGAATTTGAAGGTAGCAATGTATTTTTTCTTGTCATTTGGTTGAAAATGTTAAAATGTGTATGTGACCTTTCTGGTGTGTGCAGTTACTTGGTTTTTTCTACTGGTGTTGGGTTGCCAAGGGTAGCACAAAATCTGCAGTTATTGCTGGAGTCTGTAGAGACAGTTTTGAATGTTCGTTAGGTTAGTAAATATTTTGATTGTTTAAACAAACATGCTACATCTGAAAATAATAGGCGTAAGTGCAGCTTTTGTGTTCTTAAAATTTTGATTTGTTCTGCCACAAATACTCCACATTTCTTATTTATGCAAATGAGTAATCTATGCTTTTTAAAATTTTTGTGTAGGAATGTAGATTTTCGTCCTGGGGAAGACATCACTTCTGTGATACCTTGACTTAGTTCACTGAAAATGAAGCAAGATTCTACTAGAAACACTTCTTACACTGTGGATTGCGAGGATTATGTGCACGTGGTAAAATTCAATCCATTTGACAGTGGAGATTCATGTTCCCTCATTGCTTATGGTGGCAACAATTACGTGGTTGTTGGGACTTGCAAATTTCAGGTTGGTCTGTGCTATTGTTGTTTTTGTTAGATGCCCCTGAAACTGACTGCCAGCACTGCTGCTGCGGGAAGACTCTCATCACTTTCCTGTTTCTTCCTCTCCCTCTGATAAACAAGGGAGAATTTTACTTGTTTATTACACCAACAAGTCTAGGATACTTGTTCTTCAGGAAAATATAAATATATATATATATAA
>VYZQ01010316.1:32813-59910 GCA_013400655.1 Mystacornis crossleyi
AAAAGAGTTAGGGTGCATTTCAGGACAGTCTCCACCCCTGAAAGTACAGAGTAGATCCACATAGCTCTGAGCAGGATATAATGCTGTGACTACCCTTCTTTTGAATCCAATAGGAATGATTAAGGAATATAAACAGAACTTAACATTTAAATAAAACCTCTATTCCCTCTGAATGTGTATCTCTTGGCTTTAACTTCAAAAGACCATAGTGTATTTAAAAATCTGTTTAAAGGATAATGGTGGTAAAAATAAGACTTTTGCATAAACCCATGACTCATTCTGTTCCTTATAGCCAATCAAACTAAGTGCTCTCAGAGCCATTTCACTTGCATCAAATAAAGATGAAACCATTTTTTCCTCATTTAAAAATTTTTCTCTTCATGAAAGACATTCTCCAGATGGTCAGTTCAAGCGCTCTGTGTGAATCTTGTGATTTCTCTTTTGCAGTTAAAAAAATATCTACAGACATTGTACAGTACATGGTAGAAGGCTGCCAAGCAGGGTCAGGAGGAGAACATGCCACCCAGCTGACTTCTGTATTTAGGTAACCAGAAAATATGCCAACTGGCAGCAAAGCTGCTGCAAGCCAATTGACAGCAAACATGTTTTCTTAAATTAACTAATTATCCTAACATGCTGCATTGTTGCTTGTTTATGGTATTTAAGTAATGGTACTTCTGGCACTGGGTTTGAACGCAGCTTTGCCAAAAAGCTAGAGCATAAAATAGAAGTGAGAGACATACCTGCTTCCTCGTGGATGAGGTACTGCTTTGAGAGGCATACAGTAGGGAGGTGTGTTGCTCCTGCAATGGGAAAAACTCCTCAGGAATGCTGATGGTGCTGTGAAAGATGTGTGTGCCTAATTTGAAGTGCAGATAATCTTCATATAACAAGCTTAGCTTTTTTAATTTGATTTTGCAAAAATAACAAATTATTATAATGTAAGTTATCCTTATTTCATAGCTCTGCAAAATGAATCCTGTATCTCACATGGATACAGTAGACACGCTGCATGACCTGTCACCCAAAGACATTCTGCAGCCTCTTAGTCCTGCTGCTGAATTGGGTCAGGTCTGGGTGAAAGCTCCAGAGAGATCCACCAAAATAAGAACGGGTGTTTGTGGGAATGCCAGTCTGTATGTGATACATCACTTTCATGGGATGTGTCATCCCTAGGGTGTTAATTTTGATTTGAATGTAATCTGTGATCTTTAAAGACCTCAAATCCTCAGGAAGGCAAATGGATGTGCTTCCATCCAATGGGCTGCCCTGGTAAAGATACAGTGGAGCTTTATAAGAAATGCCAACGTTGTTTCTACAAATTAGAATCTAGAACTCTTATTTTGTTAGTCTTTTTATTAAAATTATTATTTATTAAATAAGGAATATATAGTTTAGTTTTGCATTCACACACATTATGAAGTGAAGTGCTCTGGAACAAGGCAGTCCTGGTGAAACAGCAGCAGAATCTGCCAGATTACTTGAAAATAAATGCGTGGAATTTTTAGCATTAAGCTTCAAAAGCATGGCTTTGTTTAGAGAAAGTATTTCAGGTAGAGTATTCCAGTGTAACAATATGAAAATTGCTATGCAGCCAGATTGCTTGTTCTGATTAGACTTTTCAATTGTTCTTGGCATGTTCTCTGCATCTAGTTTTGACCCTGCATTAAATGCCTTTGTATCGCCCTCAGGCAGTTTATCCAGGACTACACTGCTGTCTATGATCACCGGGTTTTCAGCATACTGGAAACAGTGGCAGTCTTGGATCAGACATTTGTTACCAGCCTGATTCCCACAATCACACAGTCTCTGAAGGATTCGGAGCACAAACAAGGCCTTGGAAGAAATGCTGCACAGAGGTTTGATTTTCATTTAATATTATTTTTTGACAATGAATAGTAGAGGTTTATTGTCTTGAAAGAAAGCAGTGTTAAGACAGCAGCACAGACACTCAGAAATGCGTGATTGTGTTCAGCCAGAAATCTCCCTTAACTCAAGCCTTTCATGGTTTTAAGCCATCTATATTTGCAAAATATTTCCAGAGATGTTTTGTTTTGTCCACAGACCACAATAGAATTTGTGTGAAGCCAGGTTGTCTCTACACTGTATGTTGCAAAACATAATTAAGAATTCCTTACCCTAAGAATTTTCCTGTTAGTCCCTGTTTTAGAAGACTTTATGGGTCATATGTAAAATTACAGTATTATTAGGTATGATCTGAGATGCATGTAAAAGAAATAGCCCCAAAAGAAATATCCCCAACTTAATTTCAAGAGCTCTCTCATAATCTAACTTTAGAAGAGCTGAGGGTGTCCAGGAAAGGCTGGCTCTGATAGGCACAGCAGGCTCACCCTTCCTCTGTTTGCCCCCCAAGAACCTGTGACAGAAATATTTGACACGTGAATCCATCTGGCATTAGGAGGAAATGGCACATGAAAGGAGCAGCTCTGCAGGGCTGGTGGTGTCTCTGGGTGCAGATGCAGCACTGGCCTTTCAGCATTTTTACAGAACTCAAGGAAGCTCTGCCTCGTGTGGCACCCGAGCCAAAAGGGCTCCTCCTGTTAGTGCAGCTCGCTGGAAGGCTGCCCGTGACTCTCCTGTGGTCTGGGCAAGGACCTGGCCCCAGCGTTCACATCACTGCACATCGTGGGACTACTCAGACGGGAGGATCCACTCGTGCCTCGCGCTGGGGAAGTTCTGAGGTGTGTCAGCAGGGCCTGGGCTATAAAAAGTCCAAAAGACAGAATTGTGCAAGAATAACTCGTGAGACACAAAAGGGTACTCACAGGGTATTAACCTTCCATTTAATGAAAGATGTATTTAATTAATTTGTAATTGTATTATTCACTTTTTACTATTCACTGCCAACAACTGCATTTGCTTTTATTTTAAGAGTATTTGTCCAGGGTCAGCCTGATGAATCCTTACATGCAGGATTTCAACACGATGTGCTTTTCATCCTTTGATAATGTATTTCATAACTGAAATTTTTGTTTGTTTTTCTTTTGTTAAATACTGTTAATATGGTAACATTCATCCCATTATCTAGAAATACTGAAAGCAAGCAGGTTGCTTGAGCTTCCTGAAATATATGCTTGGAGATTACTGAAGAGCTACATTTCCTTTAGCCTCATCACTTAAAGCTTATATATTATGTAATCTATTGTCGATGTTTTCTGTTAGTAATTTGTATTTAGAATGTGCTCCATTACCCAGCAGCCTGAGGTGATCTATGGGCATTTTATTGTAAGAATACTAATCTTCTCTCTTCAAGAACACCTGATTCTCTCTTCAGTCCCAGCCTCTAAATAATGTTGTATTAACATACTCAGTGCAATTACTGTAGACATTAAAGTGCAAACCCATCTCTATAAAAGAAGTAAGGTTCAGAAGTTGCATTAAATGCTTATAGTGGTGATGTCCGGTGTTGTTATTTCAAGGAGCTAGTACGAAAACTGCAGTTTTGTGTTGGAGAGGATGAAAGTTTGACAAGAAAGTTTCACAGATATGTAGGCCTGCCAGAAAGATCTCTGAATGTAGAAACTGAGAATAGAATAGAGATGGAAGCAAGTTTTGNTAAATGTCAGAGGCAGTACTTCAACAACAATTACACTGTCTAGGTTGAAGAGTATTAGAATGAACTTAAGGTGAAAAGTCTCATCAACACATATGCACTCTTCTGGAAATCCACTTGAGTGACACTTCCCTTCTGAATTCCAAGTTTATTTTGAAACAGTCATTGTTCTTGGTTGAGGAGGGTGGTCTAAATCTCTGTCAGTTCTGGGCTGCACCAAGTGCCAGGGGCTCACTTCACTGTGCTGTGGTGAGAGTCACAGGGATTGCTTAGGCAGAAAGGAGAGAGCAAACATGGTCAGGTCTGAACGCTAATCTCATGTAGGCCTTGGAAACTCCACATTTTTAAATGAGGAACTTCTATTTCACAGCAGTTTACTAAACAAGTAGGCATCTCCACTACACTTCTAGCCATAAACAATGCAATCCTTATTCTTCCTCTGATCTGGCCAAGCTAAAGAGTCACGGCAAACAAAGCAGTTGAATAGGTGGGGGGAAGTTACCATGTTTTAATATCCCAATATCTAAACAATGTGTTTGGGAATTACACATTTTTACTCCTAGAATGTGTGAGATTGTTGAAGTAACACATTACATGTTTTGATTTTTTTTTTTTTTTCCCCAACAGAGAAGCCTATAAGAGACTCTTATCTTACCTCGCAGAGGCTGGACAAAATGAGATACAAAAACTGGAAAATGAGACAGATCAGTAGTGTGCTGGTGATTAATCCTTTCCTCTCAGACGTTATGACATTGTTGGTACCTAAAACTACAGACTATGACACACTAGACAAGTTCTTTATCTTTACAATGAAAATACATGTATCGATTTTTGTGGTTGCTTTTTCCCCCAATTTATGTATTAATTTAAAAAAAAAATCTGTGATATTTTATTATTGTCATGCATTTGAAGATTAACTCAATATCCTGTTGAATAGCAAGAGAAAGGTTGAAAGCTAATTTATTACATATTCAAATATCTACATGAACAGAGCCTGTATTGCAACATACAAGACAGGATTTCAATGAATTTCACAACTTAGTTCACACTGAATGAGACCTGTCCCTCTTAATAGTGTACTTTTGAAAATCTTGTTCAGTCTTTTCTTAAGAAAATAATAATTTTGTAATTTCTAATTTATTATTTTAGTAGAAAGAGAAAAATGTGTGCTCTCTAGTACTACTCAACTTGTTGAATGCAGTGCATTCACCAGGAGTTGTGCCAGTGTGATAAAGCTTGTGTTGAGAGAGCATTTTTTTAAATATGTTTATGTTGCACAGAATGTATATAGCTGTTTTAACCTTCCACCTGTATTAAAACATTTCAGTATTTCATATTCCATTGTAAAACTGGTCTGTTTTCTTTGTGGGTAATACAAGAAAAGTCAGGTTCAGATTTCCTGTTCTCTTCCTTTTCAATGCTATGTTCTTGAAATTAACCTGTAATTTCCAGGGGTCCCATTATCTTTTAATTAGTCATGACACTATTAGTTATCCACTTAGACTAGGTGTGAAAAGTGGGAGGGGAAAAAGAAGAGAGGATGGACTTCTAATGAAAATACTCATCATTTGATGATAGGTTAGTAATTATTCCTGTTTGCCTGGAAAGTTGGATCTTTCAAGTATTTTTCTCTGTTATGGGTCTTTCCAGGGTGGATCTAGCTCTGTAACCTTTTCTACTTTTTTTTTTTTTCCCTAAAGTTCTCAGGAAACTTTCATTAATGGCTTTGGTATCTACACTTTTCACTTCCTTCAAAAATCTGAAGCTTTCTGAAAATTTCTGAAACTACTTACTGGACTTTGGGAGTGTGTTTGCCCTTAATGGCAACACCAGTGAGCAGGCTCTTACTTTTAAAGTTATTCAGATCTTAATTTTGCAGTGTTAACAGGAAGGAAAAATTATTTTTGTGTCTAATAGCTCCACAAAAATCCCTAAAATCTTGTTCAGAGCAGCTTCCCTTTAGTTACAGTAATCTTATCAAGTCGAACTAGATAATCTTCTTGCCTAAATTGGCTATCAGTACTTCAGATAATGCAGTAACTAAAAGCCTCTTTAGGCTACTTAATAGTGCAGAACATGGAGGTTCTTTTCATTATGAAAGTGACTTATTGAACTTTGCATATTCAAGCATTGTAGCTTCTCATAAGCTTATGTACCTGGGAGGAGTTTTATTCATCCCAGGAGGATTCTGCTTCTGAAAAGCTTTTTTAAAAAAAATAAAAAAACACCCCTCTCCAAGAGAAATTAATTGAAATGCCTTCAAAATTTGAGTCCTACCGCACAGTAGATCCCAGAACAGATGTCTGACTGTAGTATTACTTCCTGAAAGTAAAACCTGTGATTTTAAAGGATTGAACAGATATTATAACAAAGCACTTAATGATGTGTTTAGTAGGTTATTAAAGCCATATTTAATACTATCTGTAGTGGTTGGAAGTTTCTGAAAAAGCAACAGGACTTTATGTAAATGCATAGCAGCTCCTGGCACAGGAGAAACTAATTTAAACAGTTTTGAAATTATCATTCTTCTCTGTCACAATGTTAATGTGAACAGAAATAAGGCATTTTGCATCATAGTCATCAACCACTGCCAAATGGGTGATGTGGTTTGGTCTGTTTATTTGGTATGAACATTTGCAGATGTGACTGATAGTTCCAGTAATATTAATAAGAGGAAGACTTGCAGAGTGCTAGTTTATGCTAACTTACCAAGCATACACCAAAACAGCAGTCCAAAACCAGTTAGGAGGAACAAAGAAAATGCTTATTTTAACTATAATATAGAAAAAACTTAAAAGCTAAATATATATATCTAATGTCTTATTAGTTGCTGTCTGTATAAAGGCTGCTTAAGACAACAAACATTATTTAAATTAAACCTTTCTATATTATTTTACATTGAACAGTTTGGTTTAAAAGAGAGTAGATTCAGACTAGATATATGGAAGAATTTTTTTTATTATGAGGATGGTGAAACACTGGGACAGGTTGCTCACAGAGGTGGCACCATGAAGTGACAGCCTGATTTCAGCTTTTACAGGCTCTTCCTTTGGCCTGCATTTTTGGAGCACTAGGGCAGCATTTTACTTATTGGATGGTAAGGGTGTCTCCCAGTATGTTTAAAAGTAATGCTGCTTGCAAGGACAGACACTTCCTGCAGTTGTAAATTCCACAACTGATGGTGAAAAGATCCTGAAAATAAAACTGTAGCTAGAGTACCTAATTCAGAGGAATTTCATCATTCAAACACATCTATATAATGAAATGGTGGTGGTGTTATGCTATCTTGAATGTTGTGATGGTTTAACCCCAGCCAGCAGCCAAGCCCCACGCAGCTGCTCCAGTGGGATGGGGGAAGGAATGGGAAGGGTAAAAGGCAGAAAACTGCTGGGCTGAGACAAAGTTTAATGGGGAAGGCAGAAGCCATAAATAGAGAAGGCACACAAATAAAGCAAAACAAGGAATGAATTCACAGCTTCCCAAGGGCAGGCGGGTGTTCAGCCATCTCCAGGACAGCAGGGCCCCGTCACACGTAACGGTGTAACACGTAACCTGGCAAGACAAACCCGTCATTCCAAATGTCCCCTCCTTCTTCCTTTCCCCTGCTGTATGTACTGACCATGATGTCACATGATCTGGAATGTCCCTTCGGTCAGTTCAGGTCACCTGTCCCGGCTGTGTCTCCTCCCAGCCTTTCAAGCACCCCCAGACTCCTCCCCAGTGTGGCAGGATGAGAAGCAGAAAAAGCCTTGGCTCTGTGTTAGCCCTGCTCAACAATAATAAAATCGTCTCTGGATTATCATCCCTGTGTTCAGCACAAGTCCAAAACACAGCCCCATACCTGCCACTGTGAAGAAAATTAACTCCACCCCAGCCAAAACTAGCAGACATCTTAATTAATTACTTAGAACTACAGAATCAGTATTTGTCAGTGGAGTTTTAACAAAATATTTAATTTCAGTAAGCTTTTCCTTGCCCCAAGCATGGTGCCCAGTCTGTGACCAGAGTGTCCTTTCATTTGGAATGCCAATACTGGTGATGCAAGACCTGTCTGAAATAGAGCCATCATAAGCCTTGCCAGCATTTTCCACACTGATGTCCTTGGCCAGAGGACTGTTCCAGGATATAAGAGGACTGTGTGTGTGTGTGTGTGTATATACTAAGCACCCTTTTTCCTGGCAATGTATAGAACTGAGATCTGAATAGACAGTATTTCATTTTTATATTTCCCCTATTCCAGAATTCAGGATACCAATCACCTCTGACCCATTATCATCCCTGTGATATGAAACAGATGTCCAGCACATGATGAACAATGGCAGGCAGAGGGAAGTCTGGCTTGTCTTTCCTTTAGTAACCTTAACAAGGTAACATGAAAAAAAATACCTTCAGAATTCACATGTGACTTCCATTAGTCCCACAAAACTGTCCCTCTGTTTCATAAGAATTTTATATTTGCTATTGTTATTGAAGAGCAGAAACATGGTAATTTAAATTACTCCTTGCTTTCATTTTCAATGAAAAAGGAGAGGGGGTGCGTGTTTCAATAAAAGAGAGCTTCTGAAATAGAAAAATTCACACCTTTTATGCTGGAATAGAGCAGCAGACCTATGGAAAGAATACGGTTGTGTGTTATCTGTTGTAACTGAAATGAAGAGGCACTGCCAGTAGCATAAACTGCTTGGTCATCTAAGGAACTTTGATAACTCTGCACTTAAATGCAATATATTTCCCTCAGGAAAGAAAAAAAGAGGTTTTATTGCGCTCTGGTTTTCCTTCTGTCAGTAGCTTTTTGAAAATTATGTATGCAATGGGTATTTCCAGTTTAATCATATTTTAGAATTTTTAACTATTACTTGAAACTCAAATTCAGTGTAATCAGCCCATCTGTTAGCAATGGTTATAAAATTATGTTGAAGATTAAAAATCTGATGCAGTGTCAATATGTCCTAGTATAATTAAGCTTCTTTTATGATGAATGACTAGGATGTGGCTTTTGTCTACTTGAGCAGCTTTAAAGTGGTAAACCTTTTGCAAGCTTAATGTACAAAGGGCAAAAGTATGTACAGAAGAACAAAAAAAAATGTAAAAGCTCAGATCCTGTTTGGATGTGGTATCTTTACAGCCCTTTGGAAATGCCAGCAGAGGAATTCCATATTACATCCAAATTCACTGCATTTGTCAGTGCATCAAACACTATCTTGGCTCTACCCTTCTCCTTGCAGAATGACACCAAAACAGGCATTAAAAATGCAAATTTGCTAAATTCATTATTTGCTTTAGAAAGGCCCGGCATGACCTGCATAGGCACTGGTGGAAAAATTAGCACAGCATTTGCTTACATGAATTGAGGATATTGCTAAAAATACTTACACTGTTCTTCAGTACTTGAAGCATTGCAACATTAACGTTTTAAGCATTTTAATTCTGGCATTACTGTGAAGCAGCTATATATAATCATCTCTATTGGAAAACCATTCTTTATGTGGACGCTTCATCCCTTTATAACGTGTCCTTGGGGGGAAAAACCAACTCATTTTGCAAAAATAGAACTGCGTAAGTCCTTTATATACAGTCTATGTGCTCAACTTCCTGCAGTCTTCCTCCCCTACAAACTCTGCCTGCAGATGAAGTGTTTTAACCTTGCCCTCTTAATTTATTCTACATTCTAATTTTCAATAAACAGATGCCGCCTCTTTTTGCGCTTGTTTCCACATTGTTCCACATTCTGCCTGGGTTGTTTCTGCATGTGTGAATATTCAATTATCTATTTCTCCACGATGCTGCAACTGATGTACTAAATGTCTGTACAGGTTTGGGGGAGGGTAACTGGGGAAGGCAAAGCTTAGATGAAAAAGAGTTACAGAAGTTTCAGCTCTTCTGTCAGGAACTTGGCCCAAAAGCTCCTAAACTAAGAAGAAAATTGTAAGCTACAACTAGAAATTGAAAGATTACAAAAACATCACTGTACAGAAGCATAACTGCTGCACACTGGCTCATAACGTGAGTTTCTTTAGTCAGCACTTGGGTGTGAAGTGCTCAAGAGACAGCAAAGTGGCAGAAGAGGCTGTTGGTGCTGCTGCTTGTGAAAATCTTTTTTTTTTTTTTTTTGATTAAAAGCACAAAGCAGCTGATTCCCTTGTGATTATTTATAGCTAAGAAGAGCTGATACATTTCAGGACTCACAGGTAAAGTATGTAGACTTTAAACTATATACTTTGACTAAAGCTATATAAAGGATGGAATATTACTTTTTATGGGAGTGGCCTGAAAAAGATCAGAGAATAGCTCTTCAGCTGTTTAGATCTTGTGGACCAAAAGTCTTAGTTGCAGATATAGTTCTAGTGTGTAAATCTAAGGAGTTCAGGGCACAGAATTACACTGTCTTCCAAATGGGACAGTCAGTGTCTGCTGCTGCATTATTCACTGGTAAGAACACCTCTTTCCCTGAAGCAGCAGTGAGTTCTCACTGGTTGCAGCTTGTCCCATTACCTTGCACACTCCCAGCTGGATAAGTGACCTATGTTGGCATCTGCTCTCACACCGTGATGATCAGACCCTGGCAACAGAACCAGCAAGCATAGAAATAATCTTCTTGTTCTGGACAGCTTTAAGGCTGTGTGGAAAATCTGAGCTAAACTGCATGTCAGGTGTAGTAATGGAACGGGGATGATAGAGTCAGGTACGTACCAAATCCAGTAGCCTGGGTAGGGACGAAGGTTGGGTTCAGAGTTGTATGTTTGCCCAAAATGGTACAAAATTAGAACCTGGTGGATCTGGAGGTCACACACAGGATTCTGAAACCATGGTAATTTCAGATGCCAGAGACACTCAATGGAAGGATGGCAGAGCGAGGGCATCAGAATGATGATGACGATTCAGAAACTTCAGCTCACCAGGCAGCCTTTGCAGGAGTCCTGCACAGCTGCAGGTGGCAGGTGAAGCCAGCCTTGCTCTCCCAGCCTCACTCTTCCAGCTGAGACCCTACAGCCACAGCAGGGTGCTCTCTATCTGCTCTTGCATCCACACGGTTCCCTTTTCTTACCTGGCAAAAATTAACTGGGTTTTGCTCATCTGGCAAGGGCTATGAGGCATTTTCTGACTTCAGGTGCAGCAAAGCACCCTCCATCTGTCCTGTAGGTCCTGCAACAAAAGCAGAAAGACCCAGATAGGAAAGTGTGACACAAAAACTTAAATGACTCAGAGGTTGCTGTGAAAGACCTCTGTAATCAGTGGAGCCTGATGATTAAGAGCCAGAGCAGAATCCTGACACTAATAGGAGCATATGTGTTGTCCTGAGGCTCTGTGGCAGAGGTACCCCTAACCAATATAATGCAATTGCACAGCTGTTTAAAGCTGCTATTCACAGTGCAGACAATTGGTGATAACAACCAGAGCAGTAAAAGTGTCTAAGGGGCAGAACAAACATGATAAATAACTTTCTTGCCTTTCAGACCTCGAACCAAGAGGCACATGCTGCTTTGCATAAGGAAGCTGCCCCCCTCTGCTCCTCAAACCCAGGCCACTGCTGCCACTTTCTGCCACTGCTCAGCAGTCATCCTGATCCATCCTAATCCCTCCCTTTGCTCTCCAGAAGCAGCAGTTTAGAAATTATTCCATAGCTACAGCTGTGGTAAGCTATGAGACCTAGGCATAAAAGCCTCCAAACTAAGCTGAGACAGAAAACATACTTTGCACTATTGTCCAGAGGTGCACTGGGCTTTACAAACGGGAAGTGTCAGTTCTGCCCCCGAAACAAAAACGGATCACTCACCCGGTGTGGTACCTCTGGGATGAGACTCAAAGCGCCTGCACACAGGTTTTGTTTATTTTAGCCACCGTCCTACTGAAAATGAGACAAGTATTCTGTTTGTATCCCTGAAAGTCACACCTAAGTCAGAGTTTGAATACTTGCCGGGCTTGGGCCCTGCAGCCCACACAGCAAAACAATTTCTTCAAATGGCCTGTTCAGAGAGCTGTTCCTTGCATGCAGATTTCCAGGAGAGCACACAGATTAAAACAAGATACTAAAATATGTCTTGATTTACAGCATATCCGGCTCCCATGCAGCATAGAGAAAAGTCCTGCCTGGATAGAGGTGTGTTTGGTGCACAGAGGGAGATGGTGTTAGCAACTCGAGTCAGTGTGCCAGGCAAAGACTGTGCACCTGCAGTTCTGCTTGAGGCAACGAGAGAGAGAAAGCTCAGCAAAAAACCCCACCAAACCAACCATAAAACATTCTAACCTGATAAGTATGGAAAGGGAAAGCTGATGTTCCACCAGTACACTGCCCAGCGGGAGACAGAAATGGTAATAAAGTTACCTCCCTGTAACCAGACCCTTAAAAGCTGAAAGATGTTCTTGATTTGAAACCACTGCTCACTGGACAAAGTCAAACCTGTTCCTGTCCAGCAGGCGCGGGCTACTGCCGCAGCGTATTCCACATGTGGCATTAGCAGGAGCATCAGCAGGAATTTGATAGGTCTGCTCAGGCAGTGCAGTAGCAGGGAGCTGATCAGTAGGTAAGGCAGAGAAGTGCAGAGTATCCATAAATCAGAAATAGAGAAAGATTTAATTACATGCTTGGTTAATATTTACAAACATTGACATTTTTGTTCAATATGTAAATAAAACACAGAGATAAGAGACAGGGGCTGCAGTAGCCAAGCAAAGCCAAAATATACCGGGTTAGAGTATTTGCTGTGAGCTGGCATATGCCTGGAGAATGGAATGGAGACACACTATATAAACTGAAAGAATAAATAAATAAATATTGACATTGTTCTACACCTGTTTAGCCTCTGGAGACCAGTGATTTGTGGGACCATATGTTGGACAAAATGAGACTGTTCATTGATAATTGTAAATGTGGTGACCCCTTGCAAACTGGATATTAAAAATTTTAACTAAATGGCACATTTTAATTATACAGTAAAGAGGCTGATCTCCACCATTAAAAGACTGCAGCTGTCGGGAAGAATTGATCATATGACAGAAGGTAACATTTATTTGGTAGTAGACCTTGGTAAATGACATCCCAAACAATCTTTAGATTCTCAGACAAACACATTCAGTTCAGACTTGAGTTTAACCATGAGGCTTCATTTTCTTTGCCTTTCAGCTGAGACAATTTTTATCTGTTCGTCATATCCTATAGGGCTTGTTTGTTTTTTATTTTTGTTTTAATCTGTTTTGAAGTATTTAAATTTCAAATGAAGTATTATTAAATGAGAAACTGTAAACAATGGAGTTTGGAATCTGAAGTCAACACATTTGTTATTCTTTTTGCCAAAGGTATCGAGTAAGTTGCATAATTAGCACAGTATTATATCATCTTTGTCAACATAAACAGAGATTTTTTATTGTCTTTGAAAGCGCCACTGGTGAACAACTGAAAGTGCAGACTCCAAAGAGCAGCAGCCCAGGAAGAGCTGAGAGCATCCACAATGCCTGACGAAGTTGCATAAAGAAATGAAGTAGACACGTGGCAAGTAGTCACCAGCAGAAATGCCCAACGCTCTCATGGATCTGCTTCTACATCTGAGGCTTAGGAGAGAAACCGCACAAAGGTTTTGTAGCTTCCTTCCCGCCTGCTGTGATCCGACTTTAAGACAAATGTGTGATGGTAAAGCAGCAGCCCAAGTGGATTGATTCTTCTCACTGACCCAGAGAAACCCTTCAATGCACAGGGTTTGATGTTTTCCCCCTCCACTTCCGATTCTGTGAAGCGCAAGGAATGTGTCACATTGTGCCGATCCTGTGGTGAGGCACTTGCAGAGTCTGAAGGTTGGGGCACGTGAAATAAGGAGCTGGGAGAAAGCAGGCTGCTATTCCATTGGAAGCGAAGGGCAGCGTAGGCCCATAGAATACCTCTTCCTTCCCCTCCTTGCTAACATCCAGCACCTGCATGTCAAAGCATACAAAATACTTTTGGGATCACAGAAGAAAAATGAAACAAATTTGCTGGCACCCACCACAAGTATTTACTATTCATCCCAGTGGAAATGTAGTTTCAGATAATTTTTAGATTATTTATGGATCTGGTGATCCATTTGCTGTTCTCATCACCCAACCCAAAACCTGAGTGCTCAGGCACTCGGGAGCAAACAGTGACATTGGATCCTGCTTCCTGGCAGGAGAAGGTGCAGCCATGCAAGTGGGTTACCCTGCATAGAAGGGCTCCTGTTAGCACAGAGTACAAATCATCTGTCAGCTCAGTGGTGTATAGGGGGCACAGAAGCTCTACGGAAGATGGGAATGCCAAATAAATGACTGACTTTAAGTAAAGGCATTTGAGAAAAGTGGAAGTTTTTCTTCCAAAGGAGAGAGCAACTTCAGTTTTCCTCAACTGGAAGATAAAAGGGCTAGTTTTGCTGGTTAAAGCCAGGCACAGTGCCAACAGCTGAGGAGGGACAGCACACAGAGCTCTGCCAAATCACTCATTATATTTCTTTTCCCTTTTATGTGGGGACTGTGTCAGGCAGGCTGCCAGTTCATGACCAGTCTGGGGATGTGGACAAATGTCCATTTAAGAAAGCAAGATCCCAAGATCATTTTTGCTTGTCACTAAGCTGTATTTACACCCAGGTGAAATACTGCAAAATACCTGTTGATTATAAACGAGCCCACTGGTGAAGCACAGCTACTACCTCTATACTGTGCTATTACTCCATCTAAGCATTATATGTCAGCTATATCCAAGCCAGTCTGAATGACTTTTTCCAATAAATTCTTAGGTATGGTATCCAACAACTTGCTAAAACACAATTATACTAATGACCAGAGCATGTTTTTAACTGTTTATCTTGTTTTATAATCTACTTTTTACAAATTCATACTAAGTGTTCATTATAAGACCAGCAGCGTGGCAACCTAATTTACTCTCTTCTTATGCTAAGCCTAGCTTCTAGTCTTATGGGACAGTTTGGAGGTGAAATTCTAAAATCCAAAAAGTTGGAAGCGAATGAAAATGTTGTTTATCAGCAGAAGTGCAGAAACTGAGACATAAACAAGCGTTTCTGTCTGTAACTGCCCAGCTGGTCACAAAGCAATGGCTGTGATGCAGAACTGCTTCACTCAGAGACATGCAGAAAGGTAAGAATTCCTAATTTCTGTACTGAAGTACCTGAAAGCCATGGATCTGGGGGTGAGCTGCTTTTATACAAGATGGGAGAGCAGAAGAGTTTGTTGGACAACCTACTGCCTAGAGCAGGAATCAAAAATCTTCCATTGAAGCTTTAAAGCAGTAAGTAGTAGGGCAGGTTGCAGGCTGACTGCACTTGGTCAATGAACAACTCGTTAACTCTGGCCACCCTTCAGAAACACAACTTGGAAAGAAAAGAAAAATCACAATATGGGCTGAAAAATTCTTAGCCCTGTCAGCCATTTCTGCAACCCTATTACTTTTGAACTTGATCATGTAATCTATGAATATATTCATACTATTTTATCCAAACCTTCTCTAAGGAAAGACAATTCAACCCTGGTTTACTGGAATATCTTACAGGAATTGCATTAGCTCATCTGGAAATACTTTTAATATCTACAGTATTTCCTCTCTGTTTATGCAGGTTCAGTGGCTGCATTAAAAATATCCTTAATCTCTCCACTTCACATGTATTTTCCTTCCTTGATAACAACTGTGCAAAACTTATCCTTGCAAAATTATTGGAAAAGACTTTAAAAGAAACCTAAATCACTCACCTGGATACATGCCAAAGGCTCATTTGTCCAAATCGAATAGCCACCAACTAAATATATTCTACCATTGTGGACAGCAACTCCAGACTCATTTTGACCTAAAGCAAAGAAGGTAATAGAAACCACTTTCAGTGTTTAATTAACCCTTTTAACACCGAATGCTGGAGTTCCGTAATGGGATGCAAACACTCCTGGCAGTAACATGACTCTTTCAGAATTCCCAACACGTCTGTGCGAAGGCGAGGTGTGGAGGCAGCTCCTTGCTCTCAGCAGGACCCCCACCCTGTGGTGCCCAGAGACAGCCCAGGTGAGCCGTAACGTGGCTGTGCACGGGACCATCTGCTCTCTCCTCACGTGTGTCACAGATGACAGCACGGTCCCCGCCTGCCCCGCAGCCTCCACCAGACACGAACACCCAAACAGCCTCAGAGGCTGCGAGCGCCGGGTGCCCCTCACGTGCTGCCCACACCTGTTTGGCCCCGCTCCTCCAGGTACAAGAACGGTGAAAACCGCAGGAGCTGCTGTGCAAGTTCATCCCCATAGCAACGGTCTCCGAACAAGTTTGGAAGTTTTGAAGGAGAAATACAGCCTGAAAAAAGCGGCACTACACAGTGCATCAGGCACATTTACTGCCAGTTGCACTGACAGAACGAAAGGCTTAGACAGCTTCTTAAGGTGCAGGTTATGGAAACAACTTGCAGGCAGTGGAGAGGAGGCTGCCTAACAGCATTTAGTGGAACAGAGTCAGCTTCAGAATGAGGAGGGTGCCTGCGGTGCCAGGGTTTTGTAGTTGCAAATCAGATGACATCCTTCTCAAAGGCTGTCAGTTCCTCCAGATAATAAAATAATTAACTGGTGAGCAAAAGACACATGAAAAACTAGTTGTGTTTGACCATGTGTAATTCCTTTTTAATCTATGCCTCTCTCCCTAGTGACCATCAAGTACTCTGATGGCCTGACTTGGAAATCAAGCAACCCTGCTGTTGGTGCTACTCTAAGATAATGTGTCACATGCCTGTCTTGAAGTGTGGCCAGTAGGTTCAGGGAGGTGGTTCTGCCCCTCTACTCCACTCTGGTGAGACCCCACCTGGAGTGCTGTGTCCAGCTCTGGGGACCTCATTACAGGAAGGACAGTGACCTGTTGGACTGAGTACAGAGGAGGCCACCAAGTTGATTAGAGGGATGGAGTACCTCTCCTACAATGAAACCTGAGAGAACTGGGGTCTGTTCAGCCTGAAGAAGAGAAAGCTTCAGGGTGACTTAATTGTGGCCTCCCAGTACCAGCAGAGAGCCTACCAGAAAGCTGAGAGGAGTGTTTTAAAAGGCATGTACTGAATGGACATGGGGTAATGGCTTCAAACTGGAAGTGAGTAGGTTTAGATTAGATATTAGGAAGAATGTCTTTACTGTGAGGTTGGTGAAGCTGCCCAGAGAAGTTGTGGATGCCCAATCCCAGGAAGTGCTCAAGGCCAGGTTAGATGGGGCTTTGAGCAACCTGGTCTAGTGGGAGATGTCCCTGCTCATAGCAGCAGGGCTGGAACTAGATGGTCTTTAGGGTCCCTTCCAACCCAAACCATTCTATGATTCTATGTCTCTCCCTGGGATTCAAGGGGATACTACATCTGGGAATTGTATCAGGTGGAGGTGAACTTTAGTGGACTGGGTGCAGGAACATTGAGTTGCAGCGCTTTGCAAGTTCCAACTGTAACAGTTCTTCCTAGTAAGTCAAGAAGAACTTCACAGATCCTGTAGTCAACTAAGGGCTCAATTCACTTCTGGCTTGACAGAATTCCAACAAGGACACCTCCTTTTGGGTAATTTGTTAAGAAGATACTGTTTAGAAATAAGCGAGAGTTAACAGATTTCAGTGACAGCTTTGCCCTACAATGCCAGCAGAAACCACTACAAAATGATGCTGCATGGTAAAGACACATGGGAGCTAAACCAATACCACAGGCAAGCTTTTGGAGACTTAAAAAACAGTACTGGTAATATTATGACAAATTATTTTTGACTGCTTAATTAAATAAAATTTATCTGCACCTTCTTCAAAATTTGATGTACAGTGTGCTAAAACAAATGTTTTGTAGACCACTGAATGCCAGAACTGTAATGAGAAATGTCTTCTTGGCTAACAGTGGTCCCTAAATCGGAAGCAATTGTAGCAAGGTCATGGACTTCCACATACGAAAGGCATCTAAAGGGAAAAGATGTTTCAGTTCAACAGTAGTGCATTCCCCTCTTGTACAATGCTCACCTGTCAGCATGTTGAAGCTGCAACGGGTCCACTGGTCGGTGTCTATGCTGTAGGAGTCTATGTGACGGACCAGGATCCGATCGTTGTTGTAGTCGAGGTCATTCCCACCTAACACATAAAGCTTCCTCTGGACAGCGGCCATGGAGTGATACACTCTCCTCTGCGGCATCGGGCTACGGCTTAACCATTTATTCTGGAAAGAGAGGGAACTTGTCCAAGCACTGCTCAAAGACACACCTACACTGGTAGTGCAATAAACACCAGCACACTACTGGTTTCTTCTTACCCTTGGTAAGGAATCACAAGGGCACGTACTTGTTCTGCTCCTATGCTAGACGTGTGTGTTGGTTGTAACTAAGGATACTGGACTTTCAACATGTGGTTTACAGTTTTCATTTTTAAATTCGTTAATTTAATGGTATTTCTTGCTCTGTATATTTTTTGTCTATCTTATCAGGTTTCAAAGGTCTTTTTTTTTTTCTTTATAACTCAGTAGCAAATTCTCCTTAAACCAGACTATTAGATGTCTCCTTTGTATACAGTGCTAAAATTAACTGTACCAATGAGCTCTGTTACGAGAGAAGAGAGATTCTTCTACCCTTCATTATTCAGCAGCTTATTTGATCTTATCCTTGGAGAATGAAGCAACAGGAAAAATAATTTCGTAAAGAATCTTCTCAAATGATTCATGCATTTCGTTTAAAGTTAACCCTTTATTTGTGGGAAATTACAAAGTTACAACCCTTTGCATATTTTTCTTACTCATTAACAATGTTGAAAAATTTTACCTGTTTAGGGGAGAGGCAAAAAGACATGGAAGACAAGGGATTAAAGCACAGTATTTTATACCTGAGAAAACAATTGCTCCTGCTATGCCTACCAAACCGAACAACCTTGCAATGGATAGGATTAATTTTTAAGTGGAGGAAGTTAAAAATCTGTGAGGAAATTTTTTGTGATACGTGTGCAGCAACTTGAGAGCCTCTAAACCTTCTGCCTTTTAACCTCCCCAATATATTGCTATACATTTCAATGTGTAATAGTTGAATATTAGGCATTAATGTTTGCATTAGTAGTCCAGTCTCTTAACACCAGACTATAGACACCATCTGCTTTGCAAAGCCTGCTTGCATCCCCTGATTATATCTTTAGCTTCCTCCACTGCAGTGCCTGCCAGGTGAGCCTCAAAGCGCTGCAAAGGCAGCGAAACAGAGGGGCCTGGCGGGGTCATTTCTAATAAGCCGGTGTGTGAATACTAATCAGTGGTGGGGAAGCAGAGGTCAGCCCAGCCGGCTTGTTGGCAGGTAGCTGTGTGCTCGGTGGCAGATGGCAGGCATTATCGACTCGCCACAAAGGCCTCGCGCAGGAGCCGGCGCTGGGGCTCCGTGATAGAGCTATTGAGATTCCAAGCGAGATGCAAGCAGATGTGATGGTTTCCAGTACCCACCGTAAACAATATGCCAGCAGAATTTTTAAAAAGAGCTTGTGTGTACAAACACGAAGCAGACCTCGTTTGAAGAATGCAAGTGCACAATTCCTCTGTAACTCTTCACGCGCCAGGCCGGGTTCCTCGCCGTCAGCACGGCACACTGAGGCAGCCCCACCACCGCTATTGTGGGGGGCAACTTTCACGTCAGCAAGTGACGGAGCAAAGTGAAAGGTACACAGTAGAGACACAGTATCCAAATACGTGTCCCCCTCACAAGCAAAGTAAGATTGCTGCCTGTAATTGCTACTTGGATTTAGGTCAGCATTTGTACAGTCAGTGATAAAACTGCACCTCAAAAAGAATGAGGCAGGTGTGTCATCTCCTGCTTTCTGCTTCATGCCCCGTATGTGCTATGCTTTAAAAAGTCAGTGGGAACTACATAGAAGTATCTCCTGGCACAATTTTGTTCCAAATGCAGCAATCAAAGCCCCTATCCTACAATCAGAAAAGTCAATACTCTTCCGCGTGGGTGTAAATCAGGCTACGCAACTCTGATTGCAAGCTTAGGACTTTTAATTCCTAATACAAGCAAGAGGGCATAACCATGCCCTAACCCTCTGAAATGGTTACTGAGCTGTGCTAACCTAATCAAAACACATACATAATGTATGAAATAATCCCTAAAAGATATTTTAGGTGCTTGGGTAATGAAATGATAGGCACCCTGGCAGTCAGCAGAGTAAGTCACGGCCAGGTAGTACAGTTCTCAAAGTATGCAGGAAACAAAAAGGCCCAGATATGCAATTCAAAGCAGAAATGCCAGTGACAAGCAGTGGTTTTGGGACACTGACTTTAAGTACATTGCCCAGGGCTTCCGGATTACAAAAAAAAAAATTAAAAAGAAAAAGAACAAGAAAAATAAATACTGATAAATACCGGGGATTTAAAGCACATTTCTGTATTTAATCAATGATATTTCTAATGCCTACAGGCTTAAAAACATAATAAGTTTTCAGGGTCTCCATTACTCTGTTAAACTCACACGTCACTACAAAGTGAATTTAAAACACCACTAATTCAAATGGTCAATGCTTTTAGCCTGACAAAATCCTTGTATGCATCTGCCAAGAGACCTGTTTGAAGCAAAACAAAACATATAAACATATATAACACAGGTACTCACCTGCTTAGGATCATAGACCATGAGTCTGTTTTGATACTGTGCAGTGTTTGTTACTCCTCCTATAAAAGAGTTTATACAGGTTACATTTTCTCATATCAGCAAAGCCAGGACCAAGATCAGGTACAGCAAAATAACCAATTCTAGAGTTCATTTGCAGGTAATAATTACATTACACACCATCACTTCTGCTTACATTCCACTGCACTTCTTAATCTGGTTACAAGGGGAAAAGCAGCCCAATTTGTCACACATACAGAAACACAGAATAGCATCAATAAACAACCCACACACACTTCCTTTGTAGGGCTAATTCTATGGGCCAAAAATGAGATAAAAATTGATCTGTTGTGTGCATTCAGCCTTCATCAAGACACAAAGATAAAATCCATTCCTGTTCCAAGGAACGTATGTGTGACACGGTTTAAAAGGGGAAGAGGTGGGTTTGCATCACAGAGAAGTAAGAGGTCAGAGAGAAGCTCTGCCTTACCAGGAGCATGACAGGGGATACCACTGCCAGCTAGAAAGCACAGTGCAAACCTGTGTACTGTGCTCACCTACATATTTGAAAGAAATTCTATACTTAGTTTGTATTATAGAGAGAGCATCTCCTGGTTTAGTTATAAACTTAGGTTGGAAGGTTCCTCCACAGTGACCAGAAACATCACTACCATGTACTTTTCAATAATTGTCAGGAAAGCACGGTGTAAAGCACCTCAGAAAAGCTCAGAACAGAGTCTGACCCAAGTTGATGCTGCAAACCAACTATTTACCTCAACGCAGTAAAAAGATGTTTAATGCCCAATCAATCTCTTCTCATTTTGTTTTAAATGGCAAATTTCACTCAGTAAACATGGAAAACTTCTTCAGTCTGTAATCTTAGATGTACTAATATGTTTTTGAGTGTGCTCAGGCCTTCTGGTGACACTGCAGCATTGCCACAGTTTCCAGTCGCCCTCTCTCACCACGCTGGGCTCATGGGAAGATGGAATCAGAAATAAAGCCTGCAAGCTGCACCTCACCTTCATCCTGCCCAGAGGTCTGGGCAGAACTAGGGAATGTCAGCGGCCACACACCAGTGACACTCATCCTTACAGACAAACTGTTTATATTACAGTTTTAATGGCACATGCCAACATTAGACAAAATCCACAGCAATGAGAGGAAGGATTTTCATCTTATTTCATTTCGTCGACGCTGCCCTTTTTGTGAGGGCATACCCTGTTTCAGCCAGGACAGCAGCACAGTGACTTACATTCCTGCTGGCTGAGCTATGGCCTAGTCCCACTAAGGTTGCTGGGCTGGTTTTTTTCCCTTTTATCCCCAAGCTCTGTGCTGGGGAATCCTCATTCTGCCAGCCTCCAGCTACACCGAGGGCATTTTGGTTCAGAGCCAAACCATGATTTTGAAGCTACTCTGCCACTTCCCCCACATCATTTTAGGCTGCAGGTTGGGACTGGTGCATTCAAGTTAAACCAGAAGCTCTGCTCCAGATGTGCACCAGCTGTGCTCCAGTTCCTAATGGAAGCATAAGGGTGTGAAATAATAATTGGTCTTTTGGCTTTGTACCGTCTGAGTACTGGGAACATTTGAGCCAGAGGACCAGAACAAACCTAGTCCAAAGCAAAATTGTGAAGTGTACATGGAGTAAACACAGAGAACTTGGCACCAAGGTTTTACCTGCTGGTGCTGAGCTACTTGCTGACATAGAAGTACCTCTGATCACTCCAAGTAACTTGAGTGGGGCCAAGAATTGATAGCAGAAACTACAAATGTCTCCATTTTAGAGTCTTTTCTTCAGCTGCAGCAGCCGGGAGAAATGATGCTGTTACTTGGGTGCATCTCTGCAAACACCAGCCTGTACTGGGCACCTACCCAGGGAGGGCAGCACAAACTCCCAGCTCAGAGATGCTCACAGGCTGAGATAGCTGGGATGAAATGTAGTCTTTCCAAACTTTTTCCACCACACTATGCCACACCCTGCCCATCACAGCACATGTGAAGGGCACACACGAGAACAGGCATTGGAAGGCAATGACTTCTCCCACATCTGACCTCACAATCTTTACTTTGCCTGTGCACTGTTGTGCGGCCTTCACATTCCTCGTGATCATCAGCCACACATTAAAAAAATTATTTTCTAATACCTCTTCTGTAATTTTTTTTTTACATACAGTTGTTTTCATTCCCAGCATGTCTAAAATGAGACATCAGAGTAGTATTTTGAAAAATAAAAGCATAGTTATTTGGATTATTAGCTCCAGAATGTTAAACTATAGGAGACACATTCAAAACACACTGCTGGGTCATACATTTCCATTCCGAAAGGACACCCGAATTTGGGGGGAAAGATGTGAAGGAAGAAGAGAAAGAAGAGTGTTGTTTCCTCATAAAATAATAAAATAAGCAAATAAGCAAAATTATTTGGTTCTCTTCACAAAGAGCCCCTCACATCAAGTACACAGCTTACATCTTTTCCCCTGCAATATTGCTCATCTCTGATGTTTTATCATTACATTCCCTTCACATACCACTCTTCACTTTTAGATTAATCTGCCAAAATGAGATGCTAAGGATTTGCATACAGATTTGACTACACAAAAATAGATCTGGAATTAATAACAGTCTCTATATGTTTTAATTTCTTCTAGACTGGAGTACCCTTGCCTCCAGCAGTATTCTTGGCTTTGAAAGTCATCAAGCTGATTTGTCTGCTCTTAGGTTATGATGCCACATGCTGCTACACTGTCCCCTGCAATCAAAGTGCTCGCAGAGATAGATTCCATGCCTTCCCCTAACAAGTATATTTTATAGATTGGCAGTTTTGATCTCCCCTCCCCAGGGGGATAATCTGCATCTTAACAGGTTTCTATAGATACATCTGTCATTAAATATGCCATCTTATATCGGCATCAATTTTCGAACTCTAGTTCCTTCTAACTTTGAAGTGCTATAGCAAAAGTTTAAATTTTTCTGCCAAAATTCAGATTTAACAAGTCTGCAATGTCCTCTTGAACTGTTTTTTTTTAAAAATACTCCAGACAGCTGGGAAAGGGCAAAAGAGCAGCAATATGTCTCTTAAAACTAAGAAAAGAAGGGAAAAAAGAGTTTAAATGGTACCAAAATAATTCATACTTTCTCAGAAAAGAAATGGGGTAATTCTGAGAGACTTTCTTAAACTTCTCTGTGGTGTTTTCCATGAGGAAAAGAGAGGATAGAGAGGCATCATAATGAGCGAAAGTATTTAAAAACACAAACTATGCTATTAAATTTGATGTGAAGCAATAACAGCTAATGTGGTAGTAACCCAACAGTTGGAGAAAGAGAAGAAAAATGTCTGGCTGGTTAAATTACAGAAAATGTACAGTTTGGTCAGCATTTGTTGTTTTTATTAACAGAGTGATGATTACACCACTTTAACATGAGCAGCTTGCTTTGAGGACTCCCAGCTCCTGGGATACAAGGAGCAACCTCAGGACAAGACTGTTTCACAGACAGGAGCACACCCTCACGGAAAGGCCATCCTCCAACCCATGGGCTTACAATGTTTTTACACTGCCACAGTAACTGTCCCTCACTCCCTCGTAGGCTGTAAATGTCGCTTTTTAAGCCCTCCAAGACCTGTACATTTCCAACTCATGCAACAGTGCCCCTCTCCATGGGGAAATTGCTTGAGGATTCCAAAACACACCTTGTCCACCCCTTTCCCATACTTGGGAAACATTTTGCATTATTAGTGTCCCCCAAAAACTCCACAAACTGCATGGAGAAACACCTTAAAGACACATACTTCTAAAAACAGAAGGGTAGGAGGCAGTAGATTCAACATTTTCCTAAATGACAATTTATAAGCGATATTTATAACATGCCCTAGCAAGGCCCCCATATGACTTGAGAAGTCTAATCCAATCCAAATCCCCCAGAAAATATCACAAGTCTCTCTGCAGTTCCCCAGCACTAGGCTGTGTGCGGGAATCTGAGTTCACGAGGAGACGTGTAAAACTACACGTTGGCAAAGAGCTCCCATGTGTGTTCCTTCCAGCAAATCCTGGGAATATATAGTAACCCATGACATGTACCCTAAGGTGCTCTGCTATCTTAAAACAGAAGTCTCTCCTCTCTTAGGTGTCTGTGTGTTAAACACAAGATAATCCCTCCTCAACGTGCAAACCCACTGCCTCTGACTGCAGCCAGCCCAGTGCACTGAGGACAGCTGAGCTGGAGCATGTTGTCCCAAGGTAAGGAGTCCTCTGGAATAGGCCAACAGCAGTTCTGATTAATGCTCTTCGACTTCAGATGCGATTGAGCCACAAACAAGAGGGGCACAAGCCCTAGGTTTGTTTAAATCATTAAAGCTGGATGTTTACATTGAATCTAAGGAGAATCAATGGCATCAAACCAGTAATGTCCATCACTGAAAGGTGCGAGATCGATCACCTTAATTCAAATACAGTAAAAATGAAGTCTGGATATCTATGGAACATATACAGACTAAGACTGGGCCACTACGGCAATTTTTATGTACCTGTTAAGCTCCCACTCCTAGTAAATCCCGTGCCAGCCACACTCTAAAACTTGATTTGGTTAGATTCTGTAAACTCCTATTATTCCAGATCTTTTTTTCATAAAAGAATTTTATAGACATCTACTGAGAAAAAATTCTTTACTTCACAACAGCATACTGATAGTAAGGTTATATTTTTCATCCCAAATCACTTGTAAACTCAGAATAATTCTTCAAGCTATGTTATAACCATCATTTCCTTAGTCAAAATCCCCACCATTAGGGGAAAAACAACAGTTAAAAAACCAGAAATAATCTTGAATTTTGAAAAAAAAAATTATCTCCTGCATTAAATACAAAGCAACTGTACAGGGTTGACTTGTTTACCCCCTTCCCCCAAGCTGAGTTTCTATGTGCATGTCAAGATGTTATTTTAGCTGACACACATAAGGTCAGACAACTCAGGCCTCTGCAAAACAACAGTGTAACACTTTGTTTTAAACAAGACTTTTCATGTGCTAATCCCTTGAGCACCTAAGGCAAGTGGAAGTCATTATCCCAGGATGCAGGTGCACCGATGGCCCAGAGCAGGAGCACTTGGAAGAGGTTCCCTGCCCCTCGCTGTCCCCAGGGGCATTACACCTATACTGGTGGAGGAAGGTTAACCTGTATAGAAAACGAGGTCTCCAGATTTGCACGTGAACTCCACAGAGGATGCAGGGAAATGGGCACAGTTCAAGTCCTCGCTCTTATGGAAAATATTTCCCCACTTTTATAGGTAGTGATTGTTAGTAATGTTGAACTCCAAAGTGTTTAGTGTACTTTGTTTCTCTTTCAGTGAAATACTTCACTTTTCAAGCATTGTGGCATGAATTCTTTTGTGAAATTGGTCATGGCATCAGATGTTAACTGGAGCCTAGAAGAATCACCTTTCTATAAAATTTCCAAACCATCTGCCTCATGCAATGTCAGTACAGAGAACTTATTTGTTGTGGTTTAACCCCAGTCAGCAACTCAGCCTCACACAGCCGCTCATTCACTCGCCCACCATGGGATGCGGGAGAGAATTGGAAAAGTAAAACTGAGAAAATTCGTGGGTTGGGATANAATATTATTTTAATAAACTCTCATTTTTTAATAAGAAAATAAAATTAGGACTGTGGGGGAAAAACAATAAATAATGGCATGAATATAAAAACATGGAGCTCAGAAAACTCAAGGGCTGAACCCACTTGTGCTGAACAGAGGGTCTGACTAGTTCCAGTGTGCAAAAGGCTCCCTCTTTCAATCTGCTTCTGTCAGCTTAAAAACCCCAAAGAGGTGGCAGCACGCTGCCAGTGTGTACACTCATATAGCGTTTTGTTTTGTCCTTTTTCCTTTCCTGTTGCCTTTGCCATAATTTTATCCTCTATTATTTTTGACTCCTTGTCATATTTGTCCCAAAGGAGCAGCAAAGCAAAGCTGAAAATGAATCCCAATAATAACAGAAATCCCTTGAGCCTAGTCAGCTTTTGATCAGCAAAGCCTTTAAGAGGGCATGGGGCTGTAAGCAGAGGCACTGAGTAAGTAAATGGTCAGTGTGCAGATCAAGGTTTGATGACTCTCTCCAAAAACAGAAGGGCTAGAAACTTATATTATCACTATTTAATTTATTCCCTCACTAAAAAACTGGGCACACTTCCACAGTTCCCTTGCCGGCTGGTAGTAGCAGACTGACTTTGAGAGCTCTTTGCTGATGACCTGTATTTCCCAGAAAAAGCAGCAGGGATACAGCTCAGAAAGATTTCTAACTCAGACTAATTTTTTAATTACTTAATTTTAGGCCACATACTTCAAAATTAGGTTCCCTCCTGCATTACTAATTCCTTTTATGCTAACATCTTATATTCAGTGATGAACAGTGGATTTTCCAGCAGTGACTACAGTACAATAAAACCTCTCTCTGTTCTATTCCCCCACCCCTGAATGTACATGTACCACAAGCTACATTCTAGTCCCAAGCAATTAATTAATAATAGAAAGCTAGCTATAGTTATTACATCTCCATCTACTTTTCTTTTTAAAATAACTCCATTCAATACACAACCAGGTTTCAGTCTGAGAGTACAAAATTCAGATCGATACCTACTGAAGTGTAGCGTGGTAAGTATGCTCTCGTACTTCATAATAACTTGTCAGAATTGAGCAACTCAAAACTTCTAAGCATTTTCTTGGAACCTATCAAAATACAACTGAAAAGCCCTGTCTAACTTATTCCACTGTTGGCAGTATTTTCAAGTATAAATGGAACAACACTGATAAAATATTTTTTGTTGTTTTGCCCAGTTTTAAAGAATTCATCCAGTAGGCTTCCACGTACCTCTTCCCCTGATGCTCCAGCTCTGTTAGAGGAATATCCTTGAACACAATATCACACTGCACCATTTTATAAACACAAGTGGAATTTAAAACAC
>VYZQ01010316.1:60108-76133 GCA_013400655.1 Mystacornis crossleyi
TATGGTCTGGAATATCCCTTTGGTCAGTGGGGATCAGCTGTGCTGGCTGTGTCCCCTCCCAAATTCTTGCCCATCCCCAGCCTCCTCGCTGGTGGGGTGGGTGAGAAGTAAAAAATGCCTTCACTCTGTAGAAGTACTGCTCAGCAATAACAAAAACATCCCTATGTTACCAGGACTGTTTCCAGCACAAATCCAAAACATAGCCCAGACTAGCTGCTATAAGGAAAATTAACTCTAGCCCAGTCAAAACCAGAATATTATTTTAATAAACTCTCATTTTTTAATAAGAAAATAAAATTAGGACTGTGGGGGAAAAACAATAAATAATGGCATGAATATAAAAACATGGAGCTCAGAAAACTCAAGGGCTGAACCCACTTGTGCTGAACAGAGGGTCTGACTAGTTCCAGTGTGCAAAAGGCTCCCTCTTTCAATCTGCTTCTGTCAGCTTAAAAACCCCAAAGAGGTGGCAGCACGCTGCCAGTGTGTACACTCATATAGCGTTTTGTTTTGTCCTTTTTCCTTTCCTGTTGCCTTTGCCATAATTTTATCCTCTATTATTTTTGACTCCTTGTCATATTTGTCCCAAAGGAGCAGCAAAGCAAAGCTGAAAATGAATCCCAATAATAACAGAAATCCCTTGAGCCTAGTCAGCTTTTGATCAGCAAAGCCTTTAAGAGGGCATGGGGCTGTAAGCAGAGGCACTGAGTAAGTAAATGGTCAGTGTGCAGATCAAGGTTTGATGACTCTCTCCAAAAACAGAAGGGCTAGAAACTTATATTATCACTATTTAATTTATTCCCTCACTAAAAAACTGGGCACACTTCCACAGTTCCCTTGCCGGCTGGTAGTAGCAGACTGACTTTGAGAGCTCTTTGCTGATGACCTGTATTTCCCAGAAAAAGCAGCAGGGATACAGCTCAGAAAGATTTCTAACTCAGACTAATTTTTTAATTACTTAATTTTAGGCCACATACTTCAAAATTAGGTTCCCTCCTGCATTACTAATTCCTTTTATGCTAACATCTTATATTCAGTGATGAACAGTGGATTTTCCAGCAGTGACTACAGTACAATAAAACCTCTCTCTGTTCTATTCCCCCACCCCTGAATGTACATGTACCACAAGCTACATTCTAGTCCCAAGCAATTAATTAATAATAGAAAGCTAGCTATAGTTATTACATCTCCATCTACTTTTCTTTTTAAAATAACTCCATTCAATACACAACCAGGTTTCAGTCTGAGAGTACAAAATTCAGATCGATACCTACTGAAGTGTAGCGTGGTAAGTATGCTCTCGTACTTCATAATAACTTGTCAGAATTGAGCAACTCAAAACTTCTAAGCATTTTCTTGGAACCTATCAAAATACAACTGAAAAGCCCTGTCTAACTTATTCCACTGTTGGCAGTATTTTCAAGTATAAATGGAACAACACTGATAAAATATTTTTTGTTGTTTTGCCCAGTTTTAAAGAATTCATCCAGTAGGCTTCCACGTACCTCTTCCCCTGATACTCCAGCTCTGTTAGAGGAATATCCTTGAACACAATATCACACTGCACCATTTTATAAACACAAGTGGAATTTAAAACACGCAGGCATGCCTGCATTTCACCTGCATAACTAAGCACAAGAATTAATCTTCAGCATAATTTCCCCCTTTCCTAGAAAAATCTGGAAAGATTCCATTTAATCTTAAACCAGCCCCATGTTTGACTTAAAAATTGCTATCAAATACTTTCTTCAGTTTTTATTGTTTTGGTTTTTTTGTTTTGGGGTTTTTTAAATGAAATTAAGATTAAAAATACTACTTTTTTCATTTACTGGAGGAAAGACCACACTGATGGATTTCTAGTGCACATTCAATGATTTTATATGAGAATGCTTAACACTATTTTCTAAAAAGTCCTTCACAAATACTGATAAATGTAAACCACAAAACAGGAAAAAGCCCAACAATCAAGACACAGCAGTAGTAACATCCATGTATTTGAAGTGCCCACCACAGACACGCATCCCTCTCCACTAATGAAATAGGAAAGGTAGTGAATAAACAGGATGATGCTCTGAATACACCCAGATGGTAGCCTAAAGCAGAAATCGTGTTCCTGTACCATTCCTGGGTCTCACCTCAGGATTCACACAACACAAACTCTACAAGACTCTTTAAATGATGATCACTAAAGAAAATCACCCAAGGTACCTGCCAGGAATCTTTGTGATTTTCTGTGTTCTGTCCTGCTTTTAATTCCAAAGTCATCCTTCATGACTTTAGTGTATACGTATTGAAATAGATACCTGCTAATTTCCCCACCAATGCGTGGGAATCCATTCCCATGAGGCACTTAATCCATAGGGACAGAAAGGTACATCAGCTAACCTGAACGACACACTTTGAGAAACACAGCAAAGGCCTAGGAAGCTAACTTAATCTTCCATTCATATTCCATCTTTTCACCAGAGGCATTCCAGACCATATTAAAATCCCCAGAGGGTATATATGGTGAAGATGCCAATCACTGAACATTTACCTCAAGGGCTGGCCCCATTTACTCATTAGCTTCCTTAATAAATATTATAACTATATAACCTTCTGTGGCACACTTCTTAGTAAAGGGGGAATATTTCTGTGTCAAATCATCTGTAGACAGCATCGACTGTATTCCAAAATAACTAACACCAGAAAAGTCACTACAAAGGCTGAGGAAACTAAGTCCTCCCACCCCCATCAATGGAACATAACAGCTAAAGACTCACTTGCAAATGATACGTTATTTTAGGATGATAGGGTCTGTACATTCATCTATCTGTGCCATAAAGCTATGATTACATCCAGACCGTCTTGTGCACTTGTTATGGACAGAGCCACGGGTGATTTCTAAAAATGGTCATCTTGGCCTGTTACAATATCAGGAAGATAAAGTGGGAGCAAATCATACATCTGCCTTCAAGCTCTGGAATAACACAAGCCAACAAGCATCTAATTTTCTGTTTCATTATCAGGAATAAATGAATTATAGAATTAAAGAATATTCTGAGTTGGAAGGGACCCATGAGGATCATCAAAGTCCAACTCCAGGCCCAGCATAGGCTCAGGAATCACACCATGTGCCTAAAAGCATTGTTCAAACACTTCTTGAACTCTGTCAGGCTGGTGCTGTGACCACCTCCCTGGGGAGCCTGTTCCAGTGCCTAGTCATCCTGCGGGTGAAGAACCTTTTCCTGATATCCAACCTAAACCTCCCCTGACACAACTTCAGACCATTCCCTTGGGTCCTGTTACTGTCAAAAGTACCAGATCATATTACAGAAACAATGTCTTTTTTTAGTTTTTTTAGGAAGCGTGCAGAATTTATCATTGGAAATTTGTTCAAAAGTGCATTATCATTCCAGTTCACTGTGATTTATGAATGGCAGCAGGAGATAGCACATATGGTATCAGCAGCTCTGAAACACAGAGAGTGTATGTATAAGGTACATTATGCTCCTATACTTCTACTTCAATTCTTTGTCCTCTCCTAAGAGAAAAGTTATCATGACATATAAACCAAAGATTTATTACTTTAATTCAAGACAGTATTTTGGTATTTTGTTAGTACCTCAAACTGTGTGAAACGTTTTCTACCTGATATCCAAAGAAGACCATCCACTACATATCCCGCATGGCATGAGAGCGACCGATCAAAGGACTGTACAAAGGTCCACTTGTTCTTCTTGGGGCAGTAGCGTTCAACTGTAGGCAACACCTGACGCAATTCATTCCTGCCCCCTACGGCATAGAGGTACTCGTCCACGGCTCCCAGCACAAAGTGTTCCCGGCAGTTCTTCATCGGAGCTATCTCCGCCCAGGAGTTAGTGCGGGGGTCATATCGACAGACAGTTCTCACGGCACACGTGCGCCCTGTGGAGTGCTCTGCCTCTCCACCAGCTACAAAAAGGAAGTCTCCCATGACAGCAACACAGTGGTGGCTCCTCCCCACAGGCATAGGCGCCAGCTCGCTCCAGTTAGCGATCCCTGCAATATGAACATTCTCTTGGTCTACTGGATTGAAGTATCGCAATTCCTTCACCTTACAGACTTCTCGTTTTTTCCCACCAATAATGTAAAGAGTGTCTGACTGGAAGCGAGGCTTTGTCCTTGCGGTTTGCCAAACTGGCTGTGCATAGACGCTCTGGTGGTAAGCCAAGGCCTCATTAATGAGTGCTGTGGCAGTTTCACTGGCTTGGACAAGAGGATGAGTAAGAGCTACGGTATGCAGTGTATCCACATCCATAAGGCCAAAGCGGACGTACTGGAGAAGTTCATCCAGGTACTGGTAGCGGCAGTTGTGTTCCAACCACCTCACAGCCAGCTAAAAGCGGGAGGAAGGAAGGGAAAAACAAGACATATGTTATTTGAGTACAGTTCTGTCAAAATTTGGTCTTTTGAAAACTGTCTGCATTCCAAGAGCAGATATATATACTTGCCTCAGTCGTGGTATCTATCTATCCATCTAAAAAGCAGCTGTGAAAGCCTACTAGTCCACATAAAAAGATACCTATTAAAACTCTACCTACAGAGTATATACAAAAGCATTTTATTGCACCAGTTCCCCTAAACAATTTCCACAGCATTATCAGCTGCTATGCAATACTCTTGTGCAACCTATTAGTGTTACTGGAGACTGTACTATCCCTGAATCAAGCTGCTGGAAAAATAATACAAAGTTAGGGGCTATGGGATCGCTGGATACCATAGATAGACTAGAAAGAAGAATAATGTCAGAAGATTAGAAAGAAAAGCCTTTTCTGCCCTTCATATTTCATCTTATTTATGACAAAATATTGAAGAAATATAACACAATACATACTGAATCCTTCAACATTTTTTTTCTTCCTCATTTATTTTATTCATAAAGGAGAGAAAGGTGTAAGTGGACAAAAAAATTAAGTCAGAGAAGAGAGAAGCACAGAAGAGGCTCTGCTAGTTTGGGGCAGACAGAAAGCAAAAGGAAAACTCTAAAACTGTTCAGCAATTGAAACTAGTACCAACATTCAAAATTAAACATAGCATTCAAATCACATAAAGCTTTCTGAATCCAACTGGTCTTAAAAAGAGGCCAGAAAGGGCCTAAACCATTTAAAGGATTGTTGTATAAGTTATGCTTGAAAACATCCAGTAATGAAGATACCAAAACTTCCTCAGGAAAGCATCAAGCCTGTGCTCTGATATCCTCAGACGGATTTTCTTCTTACATATGCAAAAGCTCTAAACCGTTAAACTCATCACCCCATTTTCCACCTTTGGGTTTATACTCCAGAGCAACCTTTGAAACTGATTCATCCATACAGGATGAAAAGCATTTGCTACCTTCTTTTTCTTCTCCACCTCAGATGCATTTTAATATTGGTGTGAGATTCCTCTTCAGTGAATGAAAAAGGTATCTCAGTGCATCTCAGGTCATATTTTCTAAATCCCCATTGCTTGACTCACAGTTCTTTGTTACCGATTTCATTAATTAATGTTAGCTAGTTTGGGTTAATTAGGGTTGGGGTTAGGGTTAGTTAGTTAGGGTTAGGGTTAGAGTTAGTGTTAGGGTTAGTTAGGGTTAGGGTTGGTTACCCAGGGTTAGGGTTAGTTTGTTAGGGTTAGTTAGGGTTAGGTTTAGGGTTAGGTTAGGATGAGTTTGTTAGGGTTGGTTATTGTTAGGATTAGGATTAGTATTAGGTTAGGGTTAGCATATTAAATCTCATAAGTATTGAAATCCTTAATGTTTGCTATTGAAAACTGGACATAATCTTCTTCTTAAGGCTGTAGCTGGAGTGAATAGGTTGGAAGAATCTCTTTGATTGTAATAATCTATGCAATTCCTGCTTGCACATCACCACTTAATACTGTTAGTGGACTATGATGTTGCTGATCAATGTTTAAGATTATGAATGACTATTCCCACCTTTTCTTTTTTCTTTCTTTTTTTCTTCAGAATTTCTACAGCATGTCATGCATTCTCTTTCATTACCAAACTCTCTACTATTACTTTAGGCCACTGCTCCAGTCAAGAACATTCTCAGTTCTAACTGTATTTTGAAGACTGCTTGAATACCATTTCACCTTCTGATTTTCTGAAAACATAAATCTCTTACTATTCTTTCATCCAAGTCATTATCAAAGACATTGACTAATTCTGGATAAGGACAAACTCTACTTGATACTTCAAATCATTTTGACACAGAACTTGTGGAGTGGGTGTTTTCAACGAGCTGCATGATAAAAAAGTTTTCAGTTAAATCTTACTGCCCTGTACTGTTGTTGGGAATGTCACATGAGCTGAAAATAAAGGTTTCTCTTATTCATAGCTTTCATATAAGATGTATTAAATTTATTAGTGCTTCTGTATTCTGTCAAAGAGGGAAGATGACAAACCAAAACCACCTTCTCATTAAGATTAATTTGAAACACTTTTTCTTCCTTGTGATCCCCTGTGAAACAGAGAATCAATGAAGGACATCAAAAATGCAACAGTAGTTCAGTCAGATAAATGCTGTATTGAGTTTAAAATATGTGTATTAGCTATATGGATTTTGAATTGCTAGTAAAAAAGGCATTAATCAAATACATCTGAAAATGCTTATGGACTTGAAATCATTGAGCTTCATAGTCAGGTGTTCTAAGTCCACCAAACCCACATATCAAGTATCTCCTACTGAGCTGTATTAGGCAACTTCCTATTCCATGTCTTTGGCCATGTGAATGATTCCTGAAAGGCACTTGGTGGTCATCATTCAGGCACTTGAAATTGAGGAGAAATTCAGGCTCTTCAACATATATATCAACTGAAGGATTTGTGGGTTGCTGTATTGAGATAGAAGAATTCACAAAAGCTGAGTTCTTATCTGTCAGCACTTGTATCCAACAGACTGGTTACTTTTGGAACTATAAGTTCATGCCTTTGTTCACATCTAAAATGGCATCACAGAGCTATCACTTAGGCTACAATGACAGACATTATAGACTCTGTAAAAGACAGGCACAAATGTAAACCAGGACTTCGTAACCACAGGATTCTTAGAGGAAGTTTAATATTAATGCCTTATTAATATCTTAGAACTTCATCCATCTGCTTTCCTTTATTGTCCTCCCTTTGGTCCCCCAATAAATACTGTATAAACACACAAGCAACACCACATACATTCATAAAGTCAAAGACATTGTACCTGCATTCATTTCTGGATATAGGATGTGTGATGATCTGCACAGAAGGCATGGACATCTCCCTTACAATACATTTTCCCTGCTGTAGGAAGTTTGGCATAAGCAGCTTGGTTCATATTGAGTTAGGTCTGCACTGAGAATAGTACTGTAGTTGTAAAAAATGTTTCACTGAAACCAGTAATGTTTAACTTTTCTCTAAAGTCACAGAATGTCTAAACCACTACAGCGATGGCTGCAAAGTGATACAAAGACTCTGTTGGCACTCATGAGATGTACAGTCTATTCCAGGTCTTGAACCAAAACCTTCTCTATCCATTCCACACTATTTTGTCCCCACTCATCTGTCCTGCATCTTTTTGATGTAAACCTTTGAATCTTTCCAAATTAAGCTTATTGCAACCTGCTTGGGATTCGCTACATGCTGCACGTCAAGGTATCTTTGGCCTACGCTACTTCCACCTTTCCCCTCAGACAAGCAGTTGCAACAGCAGCAGGGAAGGCAAGGTGAATCCCAGGCTGTGTCTTGTGTAGGTTGCTACTGCCTCCTACCAGACTCCATGTCTGAGGTCAATTTGCAGTGGAAGACTGCATTTTACTGTATGAGTTTAGAAAGCAGGGCTAAGAACCCTGCACACCACCTGGATGGTCTGTGGGCATCGGACAGAATGCAGAGAAGCTTTATGGAGTCTTAGGGAAGCAACTGAGGTCTGTGAATCACAATGTGTTTAGAAGCTCCTCTCCAAATTAACTCATGCTACTGTTTGAAGACAATTTGACTACAGTGCCCTGTGTAACCCACACCTAATCTGTGACACCCCAAGGTAGATAAATGGCCATAAGAGCTAAAAGCTGTAATTTTTTTTATCTCCTTGTCTTGCTATTTGTGACAATAACTGCTACTCCATTTTAAAATTCATTTTGGGTCACTACTTAAAAATAAGTGCTAGAAATTTAACCTACAAATGTAGGTATCTGTATGTCTACTTACAGAATATAGGACCAACTTCTAAATTGTGACACAAGGCTATGGAACAGGTCATCTGGTTTCAGGAACACTCAGAAACTGAGCCTTAGTCTTCTACACTGGTTTTGCATCACAATATTACCATGTTCTCTAGCAGAACATGGTGTCTCACACTACGGAGGCATGGAAGAAAACTGGGTGTGGGTGAACAGATATTCTAGTCGCTGGATGGTTTTGCAGCTATAGGAAGGCTGAAAAAGTTCAAAAGAAATAAAACTGAATTCCCAAACAAGTCTTTCAGTTATAGTAGTACTCACTGATGGATGTTAACACAGTTCTAACTTTCCTTCAGTGCAAAGGAGGCAAATATAACTCTCATCAACATATGGCAGACAGAAACTTCCATGTACGAGACCAGCAAACATCTGTATATTTATCAACATGTTTTTTAACACCTTTACTAAGGTTTGGTTTAATCGAGACCTAAAAACCTGGTGCCTACATAAAAACTCCAAAATTCACCCCATCTATACACTGAGTATAGTGCCTATGTTTTCATCTCTCTGGCAGTAACAATTAGCAACTATAATCAGTATTGGCAAAATAAACTCAAAGCCATTATAGACTTTATGATGCTGCAAGAAAAGACATTCTGGCTTCTCTAAGGAAATACCAATAGCAGTTGAAATTACAGCTGTGTTTAAAATGCTAACAAGCAAGCAAGCAAAAAAAAAAAAAATACCGTCCACAATTTTGAGGTTTAAAATATTTGTATCAGTGCTAAATAATTTACAAAAATAAGGAGAGACTCCTACTCCTACTGCCATATAGGCAAATTCTGTTTAAACTGCCAGAAGCTTCTCTTCTATTAATTTTAATGTATGAGTGTGTGAGTAAAGGAAGCTACAGCCTAGTGCCTATATCAACTTTAATAAATAATATATTTTGCCATATTCATCTTCTAAACTAAGTAAATGACAAAAGTAGACCCTCAGAAGGACAGGATTTTCAAACCAGATTAATTCTCTTATTTTAATGCCTTAACCCAAAGGATCTTTCTTCTCCAAGGTTATATTATGTGATTTAGCAATGGAGTGCATTCCCAAAACAGCAGAAAAGAGATGGAAAAATATGTTGTGGCACAGTTGGAGCACATATCAAAGTACATCTGCATGTTGGATAGCGATTTCATTGTTTTTGCAACACCTGCTTCTGCTTGCAGCACAGTGCTTCAACAGTCCAAGTCACACAGGCTTGGAGCGCAGTCCTTCCCTCCCTGCTGTTGATGATGTACACACCACACACATCCCACAGCCGGAGAGGCCACAGCGGCAGAGGAGGTTAAAGCTGAACTAGGAATTTCACTCCTGTTGAAGAGAACCCTGCAAGGTGTAGTTACCTGGTCCTCTGGGCTGCCAGCTATCGCAGGGAGCAAGACCGCCCATCACGCCTGTGGCGCGCCTGTTCAGCATCCCCCTGCAATTCCTCTCCAGCCACTCTGCTGGGAAAAGTGCCAAACCTTCACTTGACATCACACCAAGTTTTCTATCAGAAAAGCCAAGCTACTTCATGAGTGCAAAAAGCTTGACGTACTCATATTTAATAGGCTCAGGTTCACTTAGAAACTACTCTAAGTCACAAAGTCAGCATCAGGGAAAGTTTCTGTTGACAGACCTCCAAGAAAGAAAAAAATTTTCTAAGCCTGGTCTCTGTGTGAGGGGCCACAGGAACTCTAATAAAAGTCATCTTGGTCTGCTCTTTAGTTGATGTATTCACGTTGTAGCCCAATGGACTATTGCAAATATGCTACTTTATATCATCCAAGGTGTCTAGTAAATGAGATGAAGTCAAGAAGTGACAGCAGTGAAAAAAGTTAGGGGGTTAGAATGTTGGGGGGTGGGGTTGTATTTTCTTTGTTTTAGTAACAACAAACAGAAGGAAACAAATTTTCTAAGATTTTAAAGCAATGAATTGAACTGTCTTATTAAAACAAATGGAAATCTTTATTACAACAACCTAGTGAACATTCTCATTTTAGGAGAAAACAGTATTTTAAATATGGAAACAAAGTGGAAAGATGTATTTTCCTGGACTGAGATCTGATATGTGCAACACAAACGACCCAATCTGTGCATGACAATCTGATGATGATACTATATGAGGGAAAGAAAAAGAACTATAAATCTCACCCGAACAGTTTGTTCCTTAACAGAAGCAAAAATTTTTGGCCAGAAAATAAAAAAAAAATCAAATTAACATCTTTGTATCCTTAGCATATTGAACAGTGCTATAGACCTGATCCTATTGATTTTTGTAGCCAAGAAGAGCCATGCAAGAAACACAGTTACTACAGCAATCACCTTAAAGCGCCACCAAGGGAACTTCAAAAAGCAAAACTTGGAATTTACTTGTTTGGTCTTTGAAACACTAGAAATACATATTTTGGCTGTAAACTCTCACATAATTATGTCTTTGATTGGATTTTATCTAACTCAGCAAGCCTGAGGTGTTCCAGACTGGGACCTCCTGTCTCAAAACCACATTTCAGATGGCAATTTTCAGCAACACCCTGGCTCTTCACATTTCAAGCACAGGAGCAGAATCTATGGATAAACCAGGACATTTACTGAAGCTCTGAAACAATGTCCACTGAGGGCTACGGAGGAACTTTCACCTAATCTAATATGAACAGGGATTTCCAAAGGGCCTGAGTTTGGATCTCTAAAGGGTCTTAGTCCTCCTCTCTCTAAAGGCTACAAAGGGCAAAACCCGGGGGTTTAGGATATTCATTTAAGCATTTTAAGTAGGATGAACTAAATTGGTCTGTATCACTCATTTAGGAAGAAAAATGTAAGAATTGCTGCTGAGGAAAGAAATCCCACCCCACAACAAAACACACACACACAATTTTTTAAAGCCATGAGTTACACGTGAATATTTTTAGAAGTTAGTAACCACTCAGCACAGCCTCCAGACTCACTCTGCAATTTTATCAATCAGGTACTATCCTACAGTTGTGGATGGCACAGAAAATGAGTGTCTTGAGCCTAGATGCAAGAGAGCTTTAAAGATAGAAATCTTTCTCTTCTTTTTATTTTGAATTTAAAATGTGCATAAAAATAAGACTCTAATGAGCTGCATGTGGAACAATCAAAATTATGAGGTATTTGCATTTCTTTTGCACCTTGAGCCAAACAACTACAAAATTATGCATATGATTCTCTCAATCTGAACACAGTAAATATTAATAATCTATGAATCAGCAATGAAATGCCTTTTGCCCCTGAACCCTGAAGAGAGACTTTCTAACTCAAAAAGTTGCAGTACAGTGACTGAGACAACATTTACAAGGCACCAAGCTAAGGCATATGCGTGCAGCCTGTGAAAATAAAGCTGTGCCACCCCCCACCCTCTTTAGACAGAGACATTTTTAAATTACCTGTTTGTCAGTTTTACAAATGTGTGTCTGTGTAAGCAGCTCCCTGTGTGGCGCTGCGTTAGCAAGCGGGCGTGCTTCCATTTGCTCATTTGGATTCTACAATCAGAATTAAAACATTTGCTCTGTTCAGGGTGAGCTGATAAACAGGGATTTTAAATTTTCCTTTTTTTTTTTTTTTTAATGTGAAAAATGAAAGAAAAACGTTCCTCTAGATGTATTATGCCTTTGGGCTCCATGTGAGGGAAGCGAAAAAAGACAGAGAAAGCTACTGTGAAGGTCACAGAGTGAAAGAACTTCCTCAGGGCACAGAATAAATTAAATCCCAAGGAAAAAATAAAATGTGATTTCCAGAGTGTGAGGCACAAACTCAAAATGACAATGATTGACAGCCAAACTATATCCGTGCAATATCGAAGACTGCACGTTCTCATTTACCTCAGTGTAGCCAGCAAGCGCCCATTAAACATCCGTCTGATGCCCAAATTAACCTTCTTGGCAAACTGAAAGAGGCACAAACTATCATAATCAACCTTTCATTATCACAGCAGCCTCTAGTTAAAGGGTCAGAATAATTGTGCCATCAGAGCCCTGATTGTTTTCAATCAACAGACGACTGGAGTGACAGCTCAGTGATGGAGTAGTTTGATGAAACCGCACCAGGCCTAATCAGAGCAGATGAAAGGAAGGCATGATTGGTGCAAATGAACAGTCGTGCCTCTCTTTTTCATTTACAATCTGAAATTACTCTTAAATTTACAGGGTTTTTTCTCCCTTATGAGTACCTCTGAAAGAATGTTTGACTTATTATGGGTTCTGACAGTGCAGAGTTATAAAACACAGGTAGGGTTTTCAGCCCAGGCTTTAAGTGGGTATTCAGCATAATTTTAACAAATTCACTCTTGAAAAGCACAAAATGACTGAAGACTTCCAATGACCTAACCTTTCAGTGCTGTTTGATTAGCAGAACAATTTATCACAGCTCACATTCTTCATGATAAGAGAAGATTAAAAAAAATGGGCAGGGATCTCTTGCAAATGTTTTCTCTTAGCCAATATATTTATTGTATTATTGCTCTCCTGTTCGCTCTCTCTCACATACACAAAAGAAAAAAATAAATTAAAGAACACTGCATTAATAACCCTTTTCCTCTTTGAATGAATAATAGAATCCAAGCAAGGGTTTGTTTGGAGATGAAAGCAGAGACCAATTATCATGCCACTGACAGCATCAATATTTAGTTTACTGGAAGGTTGGGTTGTTCATTCCCACATTTTAAAGGATAGGAAATTAATCAATCCCACTAGGTGTTTCTTACCTTACTCATCAGCACTGATTCAGAGTGTCTCACAAATTAACAGGGGGAAAAAAAAATAAAAGGGAAAAAATGTAGGGGCTGCTTAAATTTTTAAAGAATGAAAGATTCGAATTTCCTGCACCTCCTCAGCTAGGTTCACTTCCTCTCCCAGACTAGCCCTGCTCCAGCCATATGGCTTCCCCTCCTCACAAGGCTGCTGTAAGGAAGGTGAGGTATACAAAAAGAATCTAATATAATCATTCTTCTGAAAGAAGCAAGTATTTCAAGTGGTGAGTGGTAAATCTTTTGTTCTGTGATCTTGGTCATCAACAGATGTTCTCTAGTTTGTCAAACATTACAAAATTCATACCAATGTTCACATCAGCATACCAAACCAAAAAAAAAAAAAAAAGGCAGTCTAGAAGCCAAGATTAAGATTTGTCTGAAGGGAGAATGGATAGAGAAGTTTGATCCAAACACCAAAGGCTTTTAAGAAATTTTATGTCCTGTATCTCTTCTCACACTACAGAATGGAAGTTTTACTTCCTTAGAAGTTTGGGACTGTAAGCAGAACATTCACCTAAGTGGAAGTGCTCTCAGCAGAAGAAGCTGTGAGCAGGCTTGCACATCCTTACTGATACACAGGATGCCATTTGCAATTTTTGAAGTCTACTGTTGATGTAAGGAGCTTGAAAGGCTCTCCGGTCCTTTTTATTTGTATAGTGAGGAAAATCTTACTAGTCTCAGAGAGTATGAAGACAACAAGCCAGCCCTATTAAGATTTATTAGCTCCAAGTCCTAGATAAAAGAAGCATGACCAAAGTTGCCCAGTTTGTTAATGATGTGGCAAGAAGTACTTCCCCACAATGCTTCCACTCAGCTGACAGCTGAGTTTAATATTTGAAGTGGCAGGAAGGGTGCAACACCCAAACTTTTCCAAGTATAAAGACGCTGTTTATGAAATATATATATATTTATAGTTAGCTCTTGGGAATGAACCCAAAATATTGCTCACAAACCAGTGAAGAAGGGAAGTAGGAGTTTGGGAAGCTGCCAACACGTGTTTTGTTGGATGCAGCAGAAGATTTCAAAGCAAATGTTTCTCTGCATAAAGAGAGGTGTCTCACGTTCGCATTTCCCCACCACAAGGCATCACTGCACACATTCAAAGATCCTGTCATCCTGCTATTTGTCCCCAACTCCCACCCAGCCAACCCCACACTATTGCCAGACGTCCACTTCAGCAGTGGCACTGGCATTGTGCACACGGGTGCCCCTGAAGTGCGTTCCCAAACTGAAGACTGAGATCGCAGTTGGCGGGAAAGAAAAAATATGCATCCTTCCAGACCCAAATATTTTCACTATGATGCAGTCAGACTCTCAGCTTCATAGATGGACAGAGCTTGGAGGACTGAGGGATTGGCTCAGGCAATAAAGAGGGAAGCCAAATATAAATGATTTGACTTCAGGAAATACAGGGCCTCAAAGGAAGATTAGAGAACACCAAGGTTCATTATCTCTGGAGAGTGAAAGCACTTGTTAGAGTATGTCCTCCTGACCTCTGATCAGGTTCCGCAAAAGCCGCAGTGGATTTGTCCAGAGTACTACTCAGGGAACTGTTGTTCTAACTAAGACATGCTATACCTCTTGGCTGGTTTGCTATCTGTGTGATGTTATGGTGACAACCTGCAACTTTCAGAACATGGGCCCTGCAGTCTGTAAGCCACTTTGCAAGAGGCAGAAATTTGATTTTCATCTTTCAGCTGAAAAACACTGCAGCAAGTAGAGTTATTGGTGGAAGTCTCTAGCACCAAAAATGATGCATTTCATGATGTTATGCTGTAATCAAAGCAGAAGTAGATAATGCAGTTGTATTAATAACAAACATTCATAAAAATCAATGGTATTAAAGTGAATCACAATGTATTAAAAATACTTCTCAATTTTTATGAAGTGCTGATAAGATTTATCTTCTTAAAGCATTTAAGCTGTAAAGCATCCATCATCAATTGCTGCTAGACAAAAATATTGTCCTGCAGTCTTTCAATAGGTGCAAGGAGGATAAAACCACCTACACATCTTTGGCAGATTTCTTAGTCATAATCAAACAGCTCCAGGAGTAACAATTTTAATACCTGTATTTCCGTCTCAGAAACTCTTAATAATTGTTTCTGTACAACATCCTTGTGAGAAAGAGAGGAGTTCTTTATCCAAAGACAAACTCTCCACCAACCAAGTACAGCCCCTTTCACTGCCAGTTCAGTGCTTTACTGCAAGCTTCCTTCTCCCCTAGTGCCACGTAACTATAGTGGCCTTCTCAAAAGGGACATTATGTTATGGAAAAGGTTTGTGAGAAAGACAGTGCTAGTTTCATATTTTTTTATGTATGTGTTTCCTATGAAACACATTTTAAAAAATGCCAGTTTTATAATAACAGTAAAGAATAGAATGCATGCTTTCAGAACTGTATTCACTTCTTTTATACACTTTCTTCATTTCTTCTATTTACTGGCAATGACAGTAAGAAGTTTACCTAAAAGACATTGATTAAACTCAATAAAGATATTCCATCTTTTTAGACTTACAATAAAATAACTACAATCACAAATCATAGCTTTACAAAGGCTAGCTGAACTACATTAATATATAACATTATATATGGTAAGGAATCATATAAAGCAATGAGTTGGTATAATAGAAAAACTGAACTTCTCATTGTCATGGGTTGACACTCCTTCCTGCTCTTCAGGTTTTTCCTCCTTTTGGCTCTGTTTCCTTGAGGAAGTGGTTTGCAGCAACAGGTGCTGTAATTTCCTCCAGAACTGGACAGAACCAATGAATTAACTAATTTGAATATCGACAGCTCTATTGAGCCACTTAGAGAAGGGGTACGCCCCATGAATACAGATTAAAAGGAGATTAAGGGCGGGAATCTCTCTCTTGCTCTTCCGGCGAAGACAGAGGTAACAGAGGGCCCGCTCAGCCCCTGAAGGGGGGCCTGGGCCAGCCCGGCGGGGCCTGGCTGGGCCCTGCCAGTGCGAACCGATGAGGCCAGGCTGGGCCATGGTCCAGCTCCACCATGGGGCCATGGCCTTCACCTTCCTCCCCTCGGCCCCAGGGGTGGGGGTCG
>VYZQ01010317.1:0-12928 GCA_013400655.1 Mystacornis crossleyi
GAAAGAACCCAAGATTATTTTGCTGAAAACATTTGTAAGAAATTCATGTATGAATGTCTGAGAAGGATACAGAAATTTTATTGAAATTATGAGAGAAAAGCAAAAATGTCTAATTTTAACAAATATATTGCCAAGTAATTCAAACCTCTGGATGAGGAAGTTTAAAAGAGGGAGGCAGCACTTCCCTGGGGGTTGATCAGCTGGCAGCAGGCAGGGTTTAGGTGCATTACCTGTGCTGTCAATCAGATGAAGGAAAGTTCCTTATGGGTCTTATGTTAACTCAATCATAGACTGGAAAAGCATCAAACATTCTGAAATTTAAAATGAGTTAGAGGACAAACTCCTGTCACTGCAAATTGGTGTGGACACAAAAATGAAGTGAATAAAACTTCAAGGTCAAGATACTTTTATCCAACTTCCATAGTCTCAACCAAACTAGCAGCCAAATTTGGTTGGAGAGGTCACTGTCCAAAATGCTGCAGACTGTGCAGCCCTTAAGAAACAGAGCACGTCCCATCTCGTAAAGCTTCACAAAAGAAAAAGTTTTTATAATCTTGCTAAAATTAAGTTGACATTTCCTGAAAGTTACCCACTTACATTTAACCTTTATTCAAAATTACCTTTTATTCTAAACTCTTCAGTAATAAAATGCATGAGGCATTAAGGGAAGGTAAAAGCTGAATTTCAGAATCCAGTTATCAGCAGTGATCACAACCAGGAAAATGAAGGTTACTCTGAGAAAGTTCCAGTAACTTCGGAGGAAACAAAATAAAAAAAATCACTGATTTTTAGTCACCACATAACAGATAGTTAGGAGAGGCTTGTACTTAAAAGCTGAATTGGACAATGATGAAAGATCCTGACTACAGAAGATATTGAAGGGTATGAAGAATCTGGTGACCTGGATGCAAATAACTGGAAAGTATTAATTAATGCTCACATGATTAAGGAAATAAAAATTAGAAGGTGAAAACAAACAGTCTAAGGCTGCAGTGCTCATCCTTGCAGCTGAATTCCAAGCTTAAGAATTTGTGAGCCAGGTGGATCAAAAGATGTATCAGCAGCACAGGAAAAATAACAAAACCATGACTAAAAGGGACTGTATGACTCACTAAGATGTCGGGGAGAAAATGGTATCAGAGACCTGAAAGCATCAGCTTGTAACAATAAAAGGTTAAAGATAAGTTTTATGTATTTAAAAACCACCAGGAAGGCTTAGCTGCAAACTTTCGAGTGACTTTAACAGCAAGGGTGGAGAGCTTTAAACAAAAGCTGGGAATTCTGAAGATATTTTTATAATGAAATTTTTCTACAAGCACTTGGTGTTAAATTCACATTTTTCCAACTTCATGATAGAGGGCAAAACACATTTTCATCTTTGGGTGAGGAAAACAATGGAATTATTTTAGGTGCAGTGTGAGGAAAAAAGGCTTGTTAGACTCTTGAGTCCACTGACATTTTGTAAAGTAGAAGGAGATGGATTCAGTTTGGATTTGGAGACGACATAAACAAATGTCAAGGTACCAGCGTGAGCATGGAGCAGTGAGGCTGAGTGGGGGATCCTACAGGAGAGGCGATTTCTGTGGGGTTTTCTCAAAGTGGTGACCATGGTGGTGGTGCTGGTTGAACTTGATGATCTTAAAGGGCTTTTCCAAACTTAACGATTCTGTGATTTTATGATTAAAAGCGGAAGCGTGGATGTCACTGCTCTGTCTTTCAGAGAGGAGCAGCTGTGCCTCGCACTCCTGATACAACTTCAGCCATCAGTTGTGATGGTCGGAGCCTCACTCCAATCCCCGGAAAGCAGAGGGGTCTGTCTGCATTTAGGTGCTTGCCCCAACTAATTAATTCTTTTTCCATGGTAAGACATTGAAGATAGTCTGATACACCCATGAGCCATTATAAAAGCTATGCAAATATTGCTAAAGAGCTATAAATATTAATTTCATATTAAAACATTTTGATCAAATTCACACAATTTCAGATCCTATATCTGCAAATGCTTCCCTGAAACCACATTATCAAGTGCATTTGCTGAAACAGCATATTTTGGGCAACTATTCACAGCAGCCTTTCAAGTTGTCATTGCTAATGTTCCTGTCAGGATCCAAACTCAGAGAACTACACATCCACGTAGGAAACTGAAGGCTATCACACATCCCTTGCACATCACATCAACCCAGTTCAAAACGTTTCAAACAGCGCACAAAAAATCCCCAAATAAACACAATTCCACTAACAGTGCATGTCAGTGACCTTGTGCTAGTGGTCAAGTGAGGTAAGCTGATGACACACGAGTCTTTGCTGAGTATTTTGCTGAAATTAAGTAATTTTCAATTATGTTAGTATGTAATTATTGCATGAACATACTGCAAGTGGAAAAGCAGGATGACCCTCATTAAATGAAGACTTGTNCAGGTTTGGTCAAGATTACTTCCATTGATATGAAGCCTAATGGGAGATATCAGCTCTGGAGTTATTTTTATCATCCAACAACATAAATGGTTTTGCTGCACTGAAACAACATCATGAGAAGCAATCAGATTACATCTGATTTATACTCAGATTTTAGTCCTGCAAAATTAGGGAAAAGGAGACAAGCTGAGCACAAGTTCAGCTCATTAGAAGAATTACTAAGAGATGAAGCCATGCTGGTGCATTTTTCTGCACTCCTGGTAAGAGGTGAACAGAAGCTCAGGCTGATGCTCCATCCTCCTTCATCACCATTTAGTACCTCTCCAAATAAACTGCGCACAGCTAAAGAGTAAATTCTTCTTGTTCTTGGGAAGGAAGAACTCAAATTCAATAAATTGATATTAACTTTTTTACTGCCTTGTGTTTTCAGTACCAGTTTCAGATCAGATTTTTCTCGGGTGGTCTTTAGCTGGAGATAAACTGCTAAAACTCTTTATTAACTGTTTAAAACTCCTGTTACTTCTCCCTGTTTAACCACGGCTCAGGATGAACCAGCTCCAGTGGGAGGAAAGGCAGAGTGGGGTTCACAGTGTCTTTTGGAAGGGCACAACTTCTTCAGGATGGCCAAAATGCCATTGCCAGGATCTCCTCAGTACAGCTGCTGTGCCAAGGCATCATTTGCCTTTCATCCCACACTCAGCAAATATTAAATGCCTTAAAATTTACATTTCCTTTTAATTTTCACAACCTTAAATATCTTCTGTGCATCTACATTAGTGGCTCTTCTCCTGCTGTGCTCTAACTCACCTTTTAAGTCCTAAATCCCAAAAGCAAAGAACACATTTTGCTTAATTCATATGACTTTTGTATGTAGAGAAGGTAACAAAAACTAAGAAAATCCAAAGCAGTCTATGAAATACAGAGCAGTTAAAAAAAAAAAAAAGGAACAAAAAACATTGAGTCAGAACTCTCCTATACACACAAAGTAGAAACCAAAACTGCAGCCCATTTCTATTAAATCCAAAGAATGAACAAACAGAATAGAAAATCATGGTAAAGACAATATTACCAAAAAAGTATATATTAGTATATATATACAATATGTGTATATATATACATGTATATACTCTATATATACTCTATATTAGTACATAAAATATACGTCCATCAAGCATTTTTCTCAACCTACCAGCAGAGAAAAGATCTGGTGCCAGCTGATCCTCACCCTGTATTTGCACTACATCCCCACAGTATAAACTCAGTTTCACTGCTTACAAACCATAAATGCTGAAAGGGAAACCAGCCCTCAAAGGCTCCCATGGAAAGGAGCGCTCCTGGCATTCGCATCTCCCATCCCTTGCATCTTTTCTCCCCTCGAACATCCCCCTCGGTGTCTCATCTCTGCTCAGCAGCTCCAGCCCCATCACTGACCTCGAGACAAGCCAGGCAGCTGAGCCTGAAAGAACAAGAACCTGGCACTGGCAGTTCCCTCAGTTAGCAGCAATAATGAAGGGCTTTTTGCACAGCTGAGAGAAGCTCGAGAGCCACGTGTGCTGCTGGAAAATTTCTCAGTGGGCAAGAAGCAAGAGGGTGTAGCAGTATCCTCATGTAACTGCTATGGGCAGACCCAGACACGCATCTGGGACGGAGGTTTGAGAGCTTTCTTTATTTTTTTGAGAGCTTTTCTTTATTTGAGAGCTTTCTTTACTTAATTTTGGTCCTACTTTCAGCCACAGACAGAAAAGCACCGCGGGCCTGGAGTAAATATTTTCTGCACTTATAAACTTTACAGAGGAAAATGGAAATGGTGCTTTGTGCCACAGGGGTGAGGATTGTATCACCCTGTGCATGAATGACACGTTGTTCACCAGCAGTGTTTTAGTGGCATTTCCCAGCTAAGAAGTGCTTACACTTGTGTGAATTTAATATTGATGTACATAGTGAGCTGTGGCTCCTGCAGGTTCTGAACTGAGGGGCACTTTGGTCACTGTTACACCCGTGGGTTTTTATTTTTCTGCACGCAGCTTTTATGTAAGTAATTCATCCATTTAAAATTACTTAGATTGGAAACCATTCCTGGTTTGACAGAAGGACCTATCTCCCTAAAGCCTCTTGAGTTCTAAAACCATGTGCAAACATATTCCAAGAGATGGGCACAGCCACCTGGTGTAAAGAGATGGATGGCCTGGATAAAGGCCGTCAAACAAGCCATTAAAAGAATCACAGCAGGGGGAAAAGAACCCACATTTTTTACTCAGATCTCTCTAGATTACCAAAAGTCACAATAGCCATATAGTCTATCAATCTTCTCTGTCAGTTTTTACAAGACATAAAATCCCTTTCCACAGTCACCTCTTTCTGCCGGCGATAACAGTGTTTCTTTAAGATTGTGACTCCAGATATAATTTTTAAAAAATAGCAGAAACTTTAGAAATGTCTAAATCAGCAATGTCTCACTTTCTCTGGCTCCCTGAAAATTTGGGTCCAGCCTACATCAGAGATGCCTCAGCCCCTCCTGACTGACAACAGTGTAAGACAAAAAGCTGAGAAGTTTTTCAGCTGGCAGAACCCGAGTCATTTCTGCCATGTGAGTTTTATCCACGAACTGATAAAAGCATTTCTTTGCCAGCACAAGCTGTGCTTAAAATAAGGAGTGTTGTTGATAGAGATATCCTGGCAGAACTGTATCAGCAAATACTTTCTGCTGCAGAACAGGACCCAAAACATATCTTCTTCACGAGAATCTTTTTTCTTTTTTTTTTTTTTTTTTAAATCTGAACCACAAAAAAACTTCAAACCTGGAGCAGAAGGTTTGGTGAGAGTACATTTCTTTAAGAGATAACATCTACATTTGAAGAAAATTTTGTTTCCTGCCACTGTCCTGACCTAAAGCTAATTACAAACAGTGATATTAGAAGAAGGAATCATTTCAGCCCCCTGACTTGTAAAGGCCACCTCTGTTCCACAGCTCCAGGAGTCTGTCCTGGTGGGTTTTCCCTGTTCCCATCCTGCGGAACAGGGAGCTACTACTGCTGTCACACCAAGCAGGAGGCTTCCCACTAACTGCACATACATTTCCATGCTCCAAGATATCCGTGTATTCTCCTAGGGAGAAACAAGAGGCAGACAAAGAAATAAATTTGGCAAGTAGTGTCAGCTGAGTCCAACTGACACCATGTGGGCGTCAGCAGTTCCTCTGAAGTTCAATCTTATGTCTTACCCAAAGACAGATTTGCCAGTGCCTGAAAACTGTTACATGAGTCATTTACTAAGAATACTAAGGGATGGAATTAATTTTCCTCTGAATTAAAAATTCAAGGTTTTTTTCTTCCAGGAAATAAGTAGCTAAAATTACAGCAAGTCTGTCGCTTTATGATTTTTGCCTGTTTTAGCCTCTGAGAAACCATCACTTCAAGGTAGTACATATCCTTTCTTTTCCACATAAAGAATCACAACTGTTGGATTTATGAGTGAAATAGATACCTGACAACATTATCTTAAAAGAAGCTGGAGAAAATAATAACACATCAAGAATAAGAAAAATAAATATTTAAATTCTATACCGTAGTATCTGAAGAAAATACTTTCTGTTGTACTCTCCCACTTCCTCAAGGAACGCCTTACTACAGGAATAAAATATTTACATTTCCTCTCTTAAATATGAGGAAACAATTAATCAGAACTGAAATAAGTCATATTGAAGTGGTTGGAAAAGTACAAATGAAACGCAGGGAACATCTTGTGAACTGATATACCTTGAAGAATGCTTACAAAATTTATTTTAAACAGTAAGGACAAGACTATGGATTTCACTAGAGGTCCATTAATCCAGTCTACACCCCTTGGTTTTCCCAGGCTCTGTGAGAAGATAACAAACATGCAATATTTAATTTGAAAGAGCATAAGGGATATTTTATACTGGAAAAACACTCCAAATAGCCATAAGATGGCAAATAAAGCTGCAAAGGGTAATTATAACAAACAAATTCCACTCTTTGTTTTCTTTTATGAGAGTCTCTTAAGAAAAGTTTTGGTATTCCTTCTCTCAAAGGTCCCCGTTCCAATGGGGTTTCCTCCAACTGACTTCAGAAGGAACAGCTCACCCAGGACGTTATTTGGGGTGAGGCATCTCGTGGCTGCAGCTCAGCACAGCCTGCTGTGGAGGGGTCAGTGCAGGTTTAGGTGACTAAAGCTTGTGCAGCTGAGTGAGATGGGAGGCCTGTGGCAGCTTCATCTTGATCACTCAACAGGAGAAACTCCTCTGAGGAGCACTTGGGCTCGGTGCCACGCGAGCTGTGGCAGCAGTAATCCACTGCTCCTACTCAGCTGCCTCGGGCAATCCACGGCCTCTCCAAAAGCCTGCTGACACTTTGTTTCTGAGGGTATTAACTGGCTGTTTTAGTGTTGTGCACAACATTTAGAACTCTCAAAATGTTGAAGTGTGTAATTATGCTTGAAATAATTAGAATCACAGTTAAAAAAAAAAAAAGAAAAAAGAAAAAAGAAAAGAAGTGCACATGCAGGAACAAAAGGAGAGCTAAAGGGGGATCCCTGGGGATCCCTGTAGATCCCTGTAGCAAGTGTGCTGGAAAACCTGCACTGAGGTTGGGGATCCACTCCCTGTGGCATTGTGAACCCTCAGACCTGAGCCAGCTCAGCAGGAAGAATCTCATGGAGCTGAAGGAGATCAAGACTATATAAAGGAAATCCATGGTATGGGTATATTGAAAATAGTCAGTAGAGACATAGGTTAGAAGATCCAGGCACTGAAAAGATGAAAGATGAAGCAACACTGGAGTGAAAATTTATAAATAAGAATTAATTTTATATCTGTCTTTTATTTGACAGAGTGCATATGGAGCAGAGAGGATCCATGTCCTTCCCTGCTCTGGCACTGCTTACTCTATCTCATATTTCAGCTCCCATGATGGAGCCCATAAAGAGCTTCTTGCAGGAGAAGTCTTTACATGAAACAAAGATTATAGGTCCAACACCTCCATGATCTTTGCCTTTGCCTGCATTTAACCCTATTAACCCACCCTCAAAAGTTCTGATACCTTCCACACAAATATGTGCCAGCATTCCTTTGATATCCAAGAATATATAAAGTTGCTCGTCATCCCCTATCCCAGTGCTGTAACCTGCCCAAAATTCACTGAAAGCTTTTCAGGAAAGAGAAACAATTGGTGTTGATAATAATGCATGAATCATATTTGGAGTCAAGGGTCTATTTTCCCACGAATCCTAAGAAATTCTTGGGAAATTTCTGGAAGGAGCAGTGATGCACACCCTGTGCTCAGTGCCGCGGAGCAGGGCTGAGAGATAATTACCCTGTGAGCACGGAGTCAGTGCAGTGTAACAAAGGTGCCAAAAATCCCAGTGCTGTCATTAACAGCTGCTGTCTGCTTGTCAGCTGCGAGTGGAGCACAGCCCTGCACTGCTGATGGGCAGATGAGAACACACCTGAACACAGCAGGACATTTATAAAATCTAATCATGCAGGGGAAAAAATACAGCCATTGCCTCACAAGGACTTGTAGCACTTATTTCAGGTACATGACATCTCATTTTTCCTCTCGAGCCGGCAGTGTCATATTGCTGATCTTTCCCTGATTTAAAACTAAGTTTCCAAAAACCTATTAAAAAGGTTTTAATAGGTCTAAACCTACTGGATTTTTTTGTATAGTACCTGGATTGAAACAGGATCAAGGAGAGAAAGAACCATTAGTGGAATATTTTGTCTATTTGCAGTAGATCTGTTTCCTTTGAAAGCTATCAACACCAATATTTTTAACACTTTTTAAGCACCCTGTAAATGTTAGCACTTAAGGGGTTTCTGCTCTCCCGTCTGTGTTATCATGTAAATTATCAAAGAAATGGACTCTATGCCCATGATGTTGTACTACTAAACAAAAGAGGAACACCAGGAATTTCCAAGCTCCTCAGGCAGGCCAAGCAGACATTAGAAAGGTGCAGCCCCTAAAGTAGGCAGCATACAGATTTGACTGTAGGAAACTCCAGATGTGCACTAGAAGATGAAAAACCCAAAGTACCACAAGAACAGAGCTTGGGAAATCGGCATAGGTCCTGAAAGAGGAATATGTTTGCAATATAAAAGCCCTGGATGATACGATTTCAAAAAAATCCCATTTCATGTTCCAAAAGAAGAAAAGTACAAATTGAAAAACAACCCCAGTGAGTGACCCGAGCCTGACTAAGTCCTGTCCAAACCACAACATCTGAGTCAAAGATGAACCATCCCCTTGTTCTCCTGCCTGGGTGCCAAACTCTCCCTCCCGGGGTAGAAAGGAGGTGCGGTTGGCCTTTTAATCACCCTAATCTTAGGCACTGCTCTAATTGGTTTAGCTATAGCCTTTTGNCACCTGAACACAGCAGGATATTTATAAAATCTAATCATGCAGGGGAAAAAATACAGCCATTGCCTCACAAGGACTTGTAGCACTTATTTCAGGTACATGACATCTCATTTTTCCTCTCGAGCCGGCAGTGTCATATTGCTGATCTTTCCCTGATTTAAAACTAAGTTTCCAAAAACCTATTAAAAAGGTTTTAATAGGTCTAAACCTACTGGATTTTTTTGTATAGTACCTGGATTGAAACAGGATCAAGGAGAGAAAGAACCATTAGTGGAATATTTTGTCTATTTGCAGTAGATCTGTTTCCTTTGAAAGCTATCAACACCAATATTTTTAACACTTTTTAAGCACCCTGTAAATGTTAGCACTTAAGGGGTTTCTGCTCTCCCGTCTGCGTTATCATGTAAATTATCAAAGAAATGGACTCTATGCCCATGATGTTGTACTACTAAACAAAAGAGGAACACCAGGAATTTCCAAGCTCCTCAGGCAGGCCAAGCAGACATTAGAAAGGTGCAGCCCCTAAAGTAGGCAGCATACAGATTTGACTGTAGGAAACTCCAGATGTGCACTAGAAGATGAAAAACCTAAAGTACCACAAGAACAGAGCTTGGGAAATCGGCATAGGTCCTGAAAGAGGAATATGTTTGCAATATAAAAGCCCTGGATGATACGATTTCAAAAAAATCCCATTTCATGTTCCAAAAGAAGAAAAGTACAAATTGAAAAACAACCCCAGTGAGTGACCCGAGCCTGACTAAGTCCTGTCCAAACCACAACATCTGAGTCAAAGATGAACCATCCCCTTGTTCTCCTGCCTGGGTGCCAAACTCTCCCTCCCGGGGTAGAAAGGAGGTGCGGTTGGCCTTTTAATCACCCTAATCTTAGGCACTGCTCTAATTGGTTTAGCTATAGCCTTTTGAAAAAATAAAAGTGATCCTCTTTCATTGTACATAACAGCATTTGCAACAAATAGCTGCTATTTCAACTGATTAATGTATTTTATTTTGGTGGCTGCCCAAGCTCTGTAGCTGCTTCAAGAGACAACTCGCCAAACTTGTACAACATTTTAACTTTATCTGATTTCTCTTTCATCTCTCACACTGAGTTGTAAAACACATTTTTCTTATTCACACAGAGTGCCACAGTCAGAGATTTGGGCTGAAGCCTGATCTACATGACAGCTGCTGAAGCCACGGACAAGAAAAACTGTATCTGAAATTGCAGGGAGCGGGCTGGGAGCGATAGCACCTGCAGCAGTCAGGGAGCTGCTGAGCTGGGTTAAGATATATTGCCCTGACTATTGCATTTTATTCTCATGACAATAGCGGGCTGAGCGCACTGTTTAGGCTTCAGCGGCTCTCATCCCCCTGGAAAGCAGCAGGACAAGGCCAGCTCGGAGGTGCTGCTGCAGACTGAGATTTCCCAAGCTGGCCGGGCCGGTTTAGTTCACTGTATTAATACAAACACAGAGCTGCTCGTGCTTCCCCAGCCTCCAGCGGCAGCTCCCCAGGGAGGGCACATCCTCGGATGGGATGAACTGCTAACGCTTCTAATACATCTTCGGATATTTCCACTTTTGCCTGTTTTTCCTTGGCCTTTCGGGAGCCGCCATCCTCCCCTAGGCAGGCTGGCTCCCTGCAGGTGGCCGGGAGGGGCTCGGGGGACATTTCCCACCGCTGTTTTTTCAGGTTAATCACCAGCAAGATGTGCTGATGCTCGAGCAGATTCCAGAACCGGGTGTGGTTCAAGAGAGATTTCAACTCGACAAGAATATTCTGCAAGGCTCCCAAGACCAGTTTGGGGTGCCTGCAGCTGCCCACAATGGGCACGGAGGGGAAATAATTAAAAAACTGTACACATTCCCTCATCCCTACTCTGCCGCTCCTACGGGAGCACTCTAAGGACATGAATCCTGAGCACACACATCGTTTATCCCTGGGAATATGACTGGGCAAATAGACAACCAAGACCGACTTGCCCTTTCTATGTGTCTCTCTCTGTAAACCTTCGTAGATCCTTTCAGATTTTCAAACAGCATTTAATGGCTATGGAGAAATGGTAGGAAAATACGTAAGGAAGAAAAAAGATGGAAAGTAGGCAAGAGAGTTCCTGCCAGAGGAGCTGGAGAGCAGGAGATGGCATTTTCAAAGACTGTGCAGCACATACAGCAACTTCTGAGAACAGCTGGGGGAAAAGTGACCACTGTTAGGGCTTGAGAGTGTTACAGCTTAATCACCTTAATAGGACCTCTGAGTGGTGAGCTCCGTGCAAAATGAGCCTCTCCTTCCCTGGGATTTTCCTCCTCTCGAAGGCTAAGTGGCTTTACATTTGTCTTTGGCACCTCTCTACACCAACTGAGCAGCCTTCTCTCTCTAGGCATTCATCTTAAAACTTTGGTAATGTGAACCCAGTGCTCCCTCTCCCTTTTCCCTGTCAGCCACTGAACTCTGTTTAAAAGCCTTTTGGCAGACTTTGGGTGTCAACAGCCTTGTCAAAGCTTCACTCCAGTTTCAAGCAGAGATTGAAAGATTCACAAATGTCAGATTTGTGTCTGCTCCTCCACTTACATAACTTGCAAACACAAGTCATCATGCGTGTAATACACCCACATCCCCTTTTCTTAGCAGGGGCTAAAATAATACAATGCACTTTGGGAGTTTTAAACTCTTGACCTCGGATGAGGGATTTAAGGATGTGTTAATAAAATTATCTGAATGAATGTTTCCTTGAAGGACTGAAGCACCTGTCCATGTACTCTCTTACAAAGAGCGTGGCTGTCAACTTCTAAAGAGATTCTGCGTTTCTGTCAGGAGCTTTGCTTTGATCAAAGGTAGATAAATCTTGTACTACCTGAATTCCTGTTCATGTTAGTACATAGAAGATATTTGTTTATACTGTTGGATTGTAAGATAGCTGGATACAATAAAAATAAGTGTAAATTCCTGTATTTTAGTCTGACTATCCTTGGGCAGCAAAAGGGAGAATGAAACTGTGCCACATCCAAAACTCAGCAGCTGAAGATCTAAATGATAAATATTATGCTCTGAGATGCTCCATAGAGGGCCTGGGTATCTAAACCTAAGGATGCATTACATCTCTCATTTAGGTAATATTTTTAGCTCCTACATTTTTTTCCTCTATTTGCTAAGATATAATAATCATTTATTTAAAAAAAAATCAAATTTTGCTAAGCACTTCATTTTCATAAAGCAAATGTTGGCCTAGGCAGACAACAGTCTGTGATGGAGGTTTTCATTGACAGCATCTTAATTGTCAAATGGCCTAACTTAGTCCTGAAAATTTTCATGGAAAAGAATCTCTGTAGTAATTGCCACCTTTCCATTCATCCTCTGAATGTTTACCTTCACTCTACAGCAACAGCGAGTTTATATCAGCTTTCTCCCCAAATCAGGAAACACAGCCTGGTTTTCAAGGCTTTCCCTTACCCCTTCTCTTCTTTCAGTATGATATTTTATCCACTTTTTAATTTTTATAGGGATACTTCACCTCAATAAATATACCAAGGAACTCAAAGTCTTGTGTAGTTGAATTACCAAGTTTATAGAAAATCAGTTATAGATGAAATTGCCAAGGTAGGTGTGGGGAAAGAAGGAATATTTCAGCAAGATGTGGCCCATTATGCAAATTTGTCACCACATGCCATACATAATGAATAAACCTTGTGCTCTTAACACTTTGATTATAGACTATACAGACAATGCAAATTAAAATTCCTGCTGCTCCATAAACGAAATGAGAGGAAATTATGTAAATTCTAACACATTAGATTGATTTGGTTGAAACAAAACCCGCTCCACTTGATGTTTTAGGGGAAGAGCCACAATTACAATGATTGAGAAAGTGTGGTGTTAATGAAGTGTGTTATTGCTAATCAATTCCTCCTCTGGTAATGGCACAGGCATGAGCTCTGCCACTGCATCATCATCCACTGCCCACGGAACCTCTGAGCTCCTGGGGCACAAACTGAGGCTGTCACAAACTCCTGTTTGCTTCAGAGAACCCACAGCAACTCGGTGACTGGCATTCGGGAGGGTGCGTGTTCTCCTATGGGATCATGGAACGGTTTGGGTTGAAAAGGATCCTAAAGATCACCCCCTGCCACGGGCAGGAAC
>VYZQ01010323.1:0-44823 GCA_013400655.1 Mystacornis crossleyi
GTACCTGAGTGGGAAGGGGGATGAGAGCAAAAAGAGGCACAGGCACCAGGACAAGGGGTACCAAGAACTAGCTCTGGTACAGGCACCAGTGTGAGGCTGTGAAGAGAGCTGCGAATCTGTCAGGGCAGTGGGTGTGCTTCTGCACACTGTGTGTGCTAGTACTGTGGGTCTGAGGTGCCAGGGAAGGGAGACCCCAGCTCTTCCAGGTAGCAAAAGAAGAGAATAAATATAAAATATCAGAGCAGATTTCCCCCAGGGAGGAGGGTACTAAAGGAGGCTTCTCCATCAGGTGGACTGATGGAGGCATCCCACAGCGCTCTGCAGTGTGTGGCTGCTTCTTGCTCTGCCTCAGCTGAGAAGGTTGCCCTGTTCCTGGGCTTGTGTCAGACTGTCTTTGCGATGTAAGTGGTGCACCCCCATCCTCTTGGGGCTGCGGTGCGGCCGACTGAAAGGAGGCTTGACCCTGCCTTCTCCACTTTCCTCTTGGGCACCTCCTTGATTGCTCTCCTTGTTTCCCTGGAGCAGCATTTCTTTTTCCTCAGCTGGGCTCTCAGGCAAGCCAAGATCTACATAGTCCTTGTGCTTCTCTGGTGAGGGGCTTTCAGGCTCAGCAGTGCCTCCACCACTTTCATGCAACAGCTTCTGGGCTTCATCCTGGGAGAAATCTGTACCATAGTCTGAGGAGAAATGGCTCCTGCGGGCTCTGGACTCGGTGCTGTCTGTGTCCACGCTTGAGTCCCGGCTCACGGTCCAGCTGCAGCTCTGCGCAGACTCCTCACCATCCGAGTAAGCCGAGGCTGCCCTACCCAGCTCCTGCATGGAGCGGCTGAACCTCTTCTGGAGCTCGGGGGCTGTGTCACGGCTGAAAGCTGTGCGGTTTATCAGCACTCGCTCTGAGGTGGGGGGTGCCTTATCCACAAACATACGCTGCCAGTTAGCCAGGAGGTCCTCCTCAGAGCTGGCAGAGCTGGCAAAGGCGCTCGGGATTTGGGGAGGGCTGCTGAATGGGCTGCTCTGGGAAGAGCCGTGAGCCCTGGCTGCTTTGGGGGACTGCTGACAGGAACAGCTGGAGGCTGAACGGCGCCCTTCTGAAGCAGGGCTGCTGGGGAGTGTCCGGTGCCTGTCGCAGCTCTCATCTTCGCTCTGTACCAGGCTGAGGGAGATGGCCTGGCGCGTAGCATACGTACAGTTGGGCAAGGGGCTGTTCTTTGGGATCCTTACTTTGTCCTCAGAGAACTCAATCACTTTGCGCCCTGGGTACATAGGATGGGGAGGTGAGGGAGTAGGGTACGGGCTTAGCTTCTCAAAGGCAGGCACCTCCTCAGGCACACTTTCGACACTACTCTGTGGCTTACAGCCACCATTCTGCTGCTTCCCCGCATCTCCTCCCTCCTTCCCCAGCTGCCCTGCGCTGTTGCAGGCATCAGGAAGGGCTCCGCTCATGTCCACATGCACAAAGACATCCTCAGCCATGGGACAACTGCCGCTGCTAGACTTAGCTGAATTCAGAACCAGAGATTCTGGTTTCTCCAAGACTCTGGCAATGACTGAGGTGGGCACAACATCTGATGGAGCCAAGGTGTGGGCTGCCTCTTGGCCAGGGCCTGCAGACTCCTGAGTGCTGTGCAAATGCTTATTCACCATGTCCTGCAGCTCATAGGGAAGCTAGGAAGAAGAAGAAGGACATTAGAAGGGCTGCCACGCAAGCCATTTAGTTCCACATAATCTGCCTTTTCAAACCAACCTACATGTGTATTTTGCACTCATTATCTTGACCCTAACCTACCTTGCCTTCAGAAGGGTATCTTTTTTCAAAGCAAACCTGCCCCATGAGCAACTAACAAGGCTGTCACAGCAGTCACACTAGTTTTAGGCCATGGTTCACAGGCCTCATTTGACAAAGTGAACAGGTAAAGACATCATGTGGTCTCAGTCCCACATGCCTGTGAGCACAGAGATAAGGCCCAGCCAGCTCATGCTAGGAAGGGGTCAATTGATCTGTGGAAAATCAGCTGGTGGTTACACTGAAGTGACTCTACAGCCCCCACTGCTGAGATCCACAGTGCTCCCTGAATGCGTAATTGCAGCCACGCTGCCTTGGCAGCCTGCCCGCAGACCAGGATCAATGCCTTCCCGTGTTCCTACCAACTCCACCACATCACCCTGCTTCCTCACTCTCTCCATTTCAGAGAGACAAACACTGGGCTTATTAACGAAGTTGATGGACTAGGGTCTCACCAGGGGGTAAGCACTACCCTTTATCCTGCCAATGGGCACTATCGCTCTCCCCATTACCCTGCCAAGTTGCCCTCCTTTAGTTACCACAGGCAAGTGCAGCATGAAGTGGAGAGCAGAGGTCCCCAAGCCACTCAGCGGCACAGCGAGGTCTGTCCCATCACAGCCAGAAGGAAACTGCACCCACATCTGGGCACACAGGGCACACTGCCTAACAACAGCTGGCTGTGAGGCAGGCTGTCTGCACAGCTGCACAGCACCAACCCCCCCTCCAGTGGGAGCCATGTGGAACATGGTGCTCTGGGGGGCAGAATTCAAAGCTCCAGAGAGGGGGGACAGCTGGGAGACAGGTCAAGGTTACCCCAGCAGTAACTGATACACTGACCTCAAGGGTGCTAATTTGAGACACAATGGGGGAGAGTGACATAGTGGTCACCTGCTAAGTTAAAAAAGACAAGCATGTAGTTTTGCTGAGAGGAACACAAGAAGGGACAGAGACTAGAGGTACAGCAAAGAGAGAGCTGGGGTAAGGGCCTGGATGATACTTTCAACCGAAGAACGGATGCTACTAATGTGAAAGATGAGAGCAGGATGAACTGAACTGCCCCCATCTTCATTCCTCCCCACAAGGGGGAGTGAGTTGGTACCAGCTTCTTCTGTTCAGAAGGCCTAGAAAATACCCTGAATGCTGCCTCACACATTTCTCCTCAGAGGAATAAGCGACATCGGGTCAGACTGCTGCTGCTTGACTTCTTATGAGGCAGTATGGCCCTTCCATGTGGCCAGGTGAGGAAGGGAAAAGGATGGAGCAGACTAAGAGAGAGGTCTGTCCTCCTGCCAGCTAGCAGAACACACCCAGCAGGATATCAAGTTCAAGGTTATTGTGCTTTTTATAACAGCTCTTGGCTGAACTGTGAAATGGAGCTGTCATGAAAGAGGAGCTGGCAGAAGCTCTGTGCTGCCCTCTCAGTGGGAGTGGGAACAGGAGCCTCCCCCCACCTCTGAGGCCGAAGGATGAGAGGCCAGCAGCCCTGCGGAGAAAGCTGAAGAAAGTAAAACGCAGTCAAAGCCCAGGAGCCCTTCTTCCCCACCTCAGCAGGATTACTACTCACATCAGCAAACTTGTGGTTCCTGAAGTGAGACTTGTTACACTTGAGCAGCTGTACTGCAAGGTTACAGTCCTGTCGATACCGTTCCTGCAAGAGAGGGCATAGGTGTGTAACGCTGTCAGACTCGCCCAAACTCTAACCCAAAAAGGCACCACCAGACCAGATGCTGCTTGAACAGAAGCCGGAGGAGGCATCTGATGAATCGCTCATGAGGGCACTGTCATTCCCTCCTCCCCACACTTTTGTGTATTTCTTTACAGCTCAGCCAAGGTGTCCCTTTCAACTCCAATCCTTGTTGCTATCATGTCCTCTGTCAGTGTATCAATCACGCTCTGGGGATTTTAGTCACCCCCAAAAATCCCACCAGATTTTCTCTCCCATCCCACAGCTCAGCCATATCTGATGACGCAGACAGACTGCAGGGAGTTGAGAGCAGTTAATAGAGTCAAGCACCGGATCCAGGAACTTCTATATTAATGGTGTAGAAAAGCTATCAGCTTCCTCCCAGCTCTGGAGTGAATGACCCCTCCACAGATATAGCTCAGACTCAGGTCAAACCCTAAGCTCAAAAGAGCAAATACATCGAACTTGAAGATCCGTTCTTCTCTGTTCAAGCCCTCAGACCCTCTTCTGTTTGTTTGGCCCTACTATCACGTACACCTCCCACGCTTCCATAAACACTGGAGTCATTCATGTGCTCCTTTACACTAAGGACTTTGAACAAAAGGAAAAGCCCACACCTCACACACTTTCACAGCCATTTGCAGACTGACACTTACATTGAGTTCCTCCAGCTTATTGATGGTGGTTTTGGCATCAAGCAATTTATTAGTGAGCTCTACAATCTCCCAGTCCAACGTCTTGCGGTCCATTTCTGCCTTTTTAATCTGGGATGCAAGAACACCAGGTTTAAAACTCCCTAGCACAGAACTTGGCTTCACCACCCACCTCAGCCCAAGCATAGCACAATGACATGTTCAGCTGGGATACAAAAAACTTCCAGGCAGACAGACAAGGGAGACAACCCTCTTCAAAGGAAGGTGATTCCAAAAGCCAAATGGGACCAGCCGCTCTGCTAGCTACAGAGACAACAGGTTGAGCTTGAATCTCCTTAATGCAGTATCTCTTGCAGCACCAGCATGTTTCCTCTCTGCCCGTGGTTCCCATGGTGCCTCGTAAAAAGCTAGTGGTTTTGAGCGATCAAAACCTGCCACTAGTAGCAAAGACCTCGGAGCTTGTGATACCCAGCCCTCTTTCCTGGGGAAATCAAAACAAGAATACAGCCTGAAAAGATCCAGCAGTCAATACTGAATGGACAAAAGGGGGAAGGCATCATCTTGAAAGAGTTTAAGCCTTGCTTTAGTAAGTAAAAGGACCAAAGGACCTGTAGCTTCATTTGAAGCTCAGCTAATGTCCTCCCTCTAAAGCAGGCAACCTTGCCTCTTTAGACTCCCTAAGAGTTCAGGTACAGGGCTGATAGAGACCCAGATGTAACAGCAAAAAGGGACAACAGCTCAGAACAACCAAGCTATCTCTGTCTCAAGAAGTTCTTCCAAACTGCCCAAGGGTGTTGTGAGGCTGTGACCACCAGGGCCAGCTGTGTGTCATGGGTACACCACAGCAATAGGCAAAGGGATGGGGAGCCAGTACTTCCCCAGTATGCAGTCTCTTCAGGCACCAGCACAAAGAATAATTGGCAATGAATATTAACCCAAGAAATTCAACTTCTAGAACCAAAGAAATCTCATCCTGGGCTACATGGAGGCAATCAGCACCTCAGCTATTTGACTTGCCTGCTCACAGCTCAGAAGGGGAAGGAAAGGGAGCAAACGAGGCTCACAGCCATCCACATCTTGTGCAGTGCCGCAGCTTATGGGCACCACTTCCCAACACGCCATGCTCCAGCTGGCTCAGAGTCAAACACTCTTAAGATGGAGCCCTGCAAGCTAGGACCTGCTGCATCTGCGGGCAGCTGCTGGATACCAGGTGAGCCCTTGGCTGGACGAGGGCTGGGGCCCCTCCATCTGAGATGGTGTATGTGGGACTGACAATGAGACCAACAGGCTGAGACACGTAAAGAGGAAAACGGAAAAACACACAAACGAAAAGACGCAACTGCAAAAATCCAGCTTTGGCTGAGAGAGGCCTGAGAGGTGAGTGCGCCCAGAGTGTGCCAGCGGCAGCATGGGGAGGAGAAAGAGAAAGAGAGGGGGAGGGAGAGAAAAGAAACAGCCATGAGTGTTATGAATGCACACAACAGACATACACGCACATTGGCGCTGCTCTGACTGCCCCCATCCTCCCAGGATGACCACCCCAAGACTGGCTGAAACATCCCTGGCATTTTGAGAAGGACTGAAGCAACATGACGGAATACCAAGCAATTATGTTGTGAGGAACCAAAGCTCTCATGCATGACCAAGTAGGGGCTCAGTAAATCAAGACAACCACTCATGACACCAGCCAGAATGGGGAGTAGATGGTCATGGCCAGAATCTCACCCCTCACCCACTGCCACATCTGCTGGGTAAAGACAAGGCCCCTTCCCCCATCTGCTCCTAACACACACTGGTCTCTTCTACCTCATGTCTGTACTGACTTAATAGGGCACTCACCAGGGCATGCAGCTTCTCCTCCAGGTCTTGGTTGGTTCTCTGGGAAGCAGTGTAGCTGTTTTGCAACCTACAGAAACATGATTGTATGCTTGGGAATGGATCTCAGGCACCTACTCAAGTTGCCTTCATAGGTGCCAAGAAAACCACCAACTCCAGAACTCAGAAAGACTGCTACTAAGGTAACCGGGCGTACTAACTATGCCTCACCTATGACACATGATGGCTTTCAGACCCCAAGTTACTGGAGGCAAGATGAGGCTGGCTGGGTGAAAGGATCCTGCAGGAGAGGATGTAGATGACTTTGGAGGACTCCTCTGAGCTATGTCATGTCTAAGCACGTGACCAGTGACTGGCACTGATTTTTAACTAAGGTATTTTTCAGGTAAAGCAATGATGTATTTTCTTGCAGCCACCAGAGGCTTTTTTTGCACACATGCTTACACCTAACAGATGAAAAATTCCCTGTCATCAGCCTTTCATGCTGGCAGCATTCCTACACTGCACCCCGAAAGAAATAATGGCTGCAGAGCCTTTATCTCTCCTAGAGTCTGGAAGTGCACCTTATCAAGGATGCAGCACACCTTTGATTTGCACCACAGGGCACAGCCTGCTCATGCCAGCTGAGGGAGCCTATGATGTGAGGGATCTCTCTAACTCTACCCTTCTCATTTTCTTTTTCATACCTACGGAATTTGTCCTTGAACTTCTCCAGCTCCTCACGGTTCTGACCCAGTTCCATCTCCAGGTAGTCCTGACCTGACTCCAGTTCCCTCTCCATTGCCTCCATTTTGTTAGTCACATATGTCAGCCGTCGACGAAGCTCCTCATTCTCGTGCTGCAGTAGCCTGGGGCAGGAACGGGAACAAGGCACTACACTGAGTGTACAAGGGGTATTTCATACCAGCATCCCCACCCCGCTGCCCTGCACTAGGGTCCAAGAGCCCTCACAGGGGCCCCAGGAAGTCAGGAACTGAACTGTCAGGAGACTCTAACACATGAAACAAGAGGTACATCTCTGTCAGGACAGACAGACAAACACTCATGGAACAGGGGCAAAGAAGCACATGCCAACTAGCCAGCCATGGCTCCCAGCTCCCTCTCAGGTTACAGTGCTTGTATAAAGACAGATGAGCTGCACAGCTCCAGTGTCCCTCACTGATGAATGAAAACAAATCAATAATTTATCCCAGTCCAGGTTAGAAGAATAGAAGGGAAGAAACCTCTCTCCGCCTCTATTAAAGATTTCACCTACTTTCCCTCACACCCACCAACTCCTCTGCCTGCACCTGCACTAGGGGGTCTATGTTCCCTCCTCCTCCAGTGGGAGGGACATGCAAGGCACAGGTTGGCAAGGCACAGACCAAAGCTCTGCCCACACGGCCCCAAGAAGACTGAAGATCTGAGAGGAGCCTGCAGGGCCAGTCAGCTTCACTGTGCAGGTGGCACAGGCAGGATGTGAGGAATCAGCACCCACACAGTTGCAGTATGACAGGCATAAAGGGGGAGCAGGACACTTACTTCATCCTTTCTGCATCCGTCAAGGGTTCCTGCACAGGGAAGAAAACAGCTGTGAGATTCTTTTAGAGGAGGAGTTGGTCTCTCACACTGTCCTAAAAGGCAGTCTTGGTTGCTAGACCCTAGCTGTGACTCTTCCTCCCCTGCTCTGACAGTTCATACCAGGCAAGCTTAGAGCTACAAGGATCTGTACACACTGCTCAGCTGTCTGATACCAAAACACACTGCGTGTTCTGGTTCAGGGTAGAAGAGCTGGACTAGAAACCACCACACAGGTTAGGTAACTTTACCCTCCCAAGGTGCAGTCTCAGCATCTCTTGTAACATCACCACCTTAGCTGGTGTTTCAGCTTCCTCCACATCCACAGCTGGTGGGCAGCAGGAATCTCACAGGCCAGCATACAAAGGATTCACTTGTCACCACAGCAGTCACTTGTGGGGCTCTTGAAGCCCCACAAAAAGCGTAAGAGAGAATCATTTGGGAGCTGAAAACTGTGGCTACTAATTATACCACCCAGACTGTGCTGTGAAAAAGGTTTCTTTCTGCTGACCTGAAACCACCCACTGTAACTATTCAAGGATAGCAGAAGAAACATCAAAGGTCAGAAAAGCCTGTAAGAGAAAATGTTATGGGCAAGATCCCCAGAGATGGCTGGAGCAGGGTCCTGCAGAACAAGGAGACAGGGAGCAGGGACAAGAGCTCACAGCTCACCTATTTACACTTCCTTTGCACTCTCTGTGCTAACCCATGAGATGGCTGCTGCCTGCCAGGATGGCTGGGAGATATTTAATTAGCACTAGAAGCAATCGTATTTCCTGTGAAAGCCCAAGACTCTGACCATTCTCACAAAGCCCAAACTGCCCATGGATTATTTTTGGTGCTTCATACCAACAGCACTTCACAAACCCAAGTGCTGCCACATTTTAGATAGTCCATTAAGGGTCACAGTCAGCCCTGGGCTGAGAGACCATGTCAGACAGCCGTTGAGCTGCTAACAATTCCATAAGGTACACCATCCCAGCTCTGGCCTTAAGACGTCAGGAGCTGCTTCCTTCATTAATTCACACTTTTTAAAGAATGGTCTTTACCACTAGCAAATACCCTCCTCTTCCTAAAGGCAAAGCATCAGTCTATTCTTTCCTTACCTCCTCACTCCACATGGCAGTTAATTCACACAGAATTATCTAGCAACTGCCTCCCCTGCCCCCACAAATACACAAACAGCAGATGATAGTGACCAGGTAAAGGGGATAGTGTGATTCTTATTAATACCAGCTAATGGCATTGTCTCGAAGCAGGCTAGAGAAAAGAGGAGAAAGCTTAAAGGACCTGAAACAGCCATCATACAAGTATGCAGTATCCCAAGACAGCCAGGCACAGGGCACACACAAAGCACCAGGAACATCCCAGCACCTCCTGACAACAGAGCTGCCTCCCTTCTGCCCACACCTACTCCCCAGCAGCCTGAAGGGCATCCAACCAGCAAACACCTGGGAAGTCTGCAGTGGGGAGAACAGCACCAGTTTCTACCTTCCTTAACTCCTGGGCCAAAGGGAAGCTGGTTACTCCCAGGAGTAACCCAACCTGTAGCACAGCCATGAGTGGCATCCACAAGAGAGCACCTTCTGGTGATTAAGCACCCACAACATGAGATCTGGGGGCCTACTCCCACTCTCTGCCCTGGCTTTACAGACTAGATGAGATCCAGGTAGGATTTGGCCTTTGTGAGAGCCCTGCCTGCAAGTCAGTGATCCTGGCACCTACCTTGTTTAGTGCCAGGTTGAAGGAAGGGGAGGATCTAGATGGGGTAGGTCCCTCCTCCCGACTCCAGCATGTTGGAGTGGAGCAGGATCCTTTCTCTGGGTAGTTCGGCTCCACTGCACGCTTCTGCCCAAGCTTAGCACACTGATGGTGTGGCTGTAAAAGCTGTGAACAGGGACTGCTTTCATCCCTTCTGCCCTCTGCACTGTTTTTCCATGAAGACAGTGAATGCTGCTGCCCAGAGGATGTCCCTGCCAGCCCCAGGTCTGCCAGCTGCTGCAGCTCATACTGACAGAGATCTACTACCCTTCTCTCCAAGGAAAGGAGTTTTCCCTTACTGTCCTTCCTCCCAAGGACAGGTTTCTTTCTTAGTCTGGAAACTCTCTCAGCTTCCTCGGCATACTTTCTCTGGCCCGAAGCCATTCCCAGCCCCTCACTTTTCTTTTCTGTTTTTCTTCTGCTTGGGCAGGGGGATCTTTCAGTTGCATGCTTGGTTTTGACCCCTTTCAGGCGACCTTCCCCTTGGCCTTCTGGCACGGAGCTTCTGGGGAAAAGGGGAGAGCTCTGGTCTTGTTCAGCTCCCCTGGTCTCTCCCAGTGAGCGCAAGCGGTTGGGACTCAGTACCCGCTGGGTAATCTCATCCAGGAATTTGGAGAACTGCAGTTTTTCCTCTGTGATCTTCCCCCTGCGCTTGACAGAGTCAGCGGCCCTGCTGCTGCTGTGCTCCAGGGAGCGCTTCTCCCTAGGGCTGAGGCAGAGCTGAGGATCACTGTACTTGCGTGAGCCATGACCACGGCAAAGTGTCTCTACTGAGCGGGATTTGCATAGGCTCTCAGGGCATGAGCCTGTCATGTTGGTCTGCTTCAGGATCCCTTTGAGAGGCAGGTGTGTAGAGGAGACACGAAACTTCCTCGGTGTCAGGACTTCAGGAGGCTCTTTAAATATAAGTGAGCGTTCCAGGCTTCTGCTCTTGAAGGAGCAAGTGGGATGGTGTCTTTCATCTCCAGACACCAGAACTGTCTCCATGCTACGGCTCACAAATTTGCTGTGGTGCCCACGACTGCGGTTTGAGCACTGCTTCCCACTTCGCTGCCCCATCTTCCCACCACGTGGAAGCACTGGCGAGACAGTCTGGCTCTTGATGTTCAACTCTGCTCTGCACCCTGCCACTTCCTTCTCACTGCTGGACTCCAGGGACCACGATGAGGAGAAGTTCAGGTTGCAAACCTCAAACCCCTCTGCCTGCTCGAGCTGGCCTGCCTCGGTGTAACTAAACCCTGTTTGCTGGTGCAATGGTGTTAAGCCCTTTGTCACCCGGCAAGTTGTTACCTGACTCTGCTCAGCCAAGATCACTCCATCCTGGTCGTCACGAATGATGGGTACCTCATGTCGGATTTCGCGATGCTGCGGGGGCGCCTTGCGGTAAGGCTTCTTTGACGGGGCTGTGCTCGACATCCTCCCACCTGTGTGGCTCCGAAAGCAGGTTACCTACCAACAGCAGAAAGTGCACAGAAGACAGAGTCACGGCTGCTCCATCGAACCCTAGAAGTGACCCAGCAGGAATTCGGCTCCCCTGGAGTCCCAGGGCAGGTCCCCATGCAGAGTGTTAATAGAGCAGGGAAAGGATGTAGCCACAAGCCCTGAGCAGCAGCTGCAAGAGAGGGAGCAAAGGAAGAGGTAGCTGTGTCCTGCCAGCCAGTGAGAGCAGAGGGCTGGCACATCCTCTCCCCCCTCTACACATGCTCACTCACGTAGTTGTGTGTGTCCAGATTATATATAGCAAATGAGAACAGACCTCACAGCAGCATATTGATTAGGCTCTTTAGGAAAGGCCTTTTTCAATATGGAAACTGCAAGCCTTACAGGCAGCAGTGACAGCTGGAGCAGGAGTTATTGATCATGTCCTGCCACTGTCAGCAGGGACTATGTGGGAGGAGACTTCAGCCATTAAAGAGCCCAGAACTTTTTGGCTTACACTGGGATCCCAGTGCAGCAGACCACGGGAGACTTGTCAGGAGAACTGATAACTCTGGCAGAAAAGACGACGACAACCCCCAAGTCACAGGTGGCATCAAATTAGGGAGAACTGTCACTGATGTTGGTACCTAAGGCCAGGTTTTGCAACACAGAATCATAGAATGGTTTATGTTGGAAGGTACTTAAAGATTATCTCATCCCAACCATGGAATTCCAACCTTTAGGAAGGTACCTAAAGATTATCTCATTCCTGCCATGGGCAGGGACACCTTCCACTAGGTTGCTCAGAGCCCCATCCAGCCTGGCCTTAAACCTCAAGGGATGAAGAGTTTCTGGGCAACCTGTTCAAGTGCCTCACCACCCTTAAGAGTGAATAAGTGCACAATAAGTAGACATGCAGCTGTACCACTAGTGGAAAGATTAGTTCCTTTATCCTAGCTATGCTGGGATTCTTCCTGCTGCAGGAGCAGTACAAGAGAAAAAAATAGGGTAGAAGAAAAGCAGCTGTCTTGTACACATGGAAGAAACACCCTCCTTTCCATCTTTTGGGTCTGCAGTGGAGGGCAGGAAGACTTCCCCACAAGCAGCCAGAATGTCAATCACCCTGTTGTACACAAGACAAGGAATCTTGGAGATACTAAGCAGGCACTGCAGAGCCCAATACCAGACTTTCCTCAGTGACAACATATGCATCATTCATAGTTGTCCTATACTTGGATTAAGTGCCTGGTTCTCATTCCCCTTGCCCTTGCAGGACCCTCAGCAAGCCTAGCATGTCTGCAATCCTCAGCACCTGACTTGCAGCACTTCAAAGCACAGGACCTGTGTTCTCTCAAATCACGTTCTCTCCCCACTTCTACAAGCAGGGCCACACAACTCCCATTTACACACCTGCAGCCGACGGCTACCACTGGGGCCATGACCCAGCAGACTTCACTTGCTTTGTGTGTTGGACAGTGGTGTTTTACATGGTAAGAGTCTAAATGGAGCCCCAAGAATTCTCTCCAATTCTTATCCACTCTCATGTAGCTGCCTCTTCTGACACCTAGCCTGAGTCCCCTGAGAGAACTGGCAAGTGGGAGGTGTCTGCACTAAGCACAGAGCAGTCCCAAGAGGTAACAGGCTTTACACTTCACAGGTACACTTACAAACCGTCCTTCACTCCGCTACAAACAAGCTCACAAAGGTTTCTCGCACCTTTCCACAAACACAAACAACTTCCTAGGACTAACATGTAAATCTCCCCCATCAGAATGCTGGGAACTTCCCCTTACTGCAGTCATTCCCTCAAAGTCCCTTCTCCTAAAAAGACTGAAGTAGGTGAAGAGATCTCTAATATTTCAGAAAAATTACATCCATAATACTGAATGCACATTGCACCGCATCCCTAAGCAAAACAGATAGGCCTGATTTGCTGGGAAGACATTTCTCTTTTTTCAAAGAGAAAGGCTGAAAACCTGACCAGAAGCAGGTTTGTAAATGGCCCACTATCAAACAGGTGGTCTAGGGGGCTCTTCTGTCAATTTCTGCCAGGCTAAGGACAGGAGATGTGCATGAAGATATGCCCAGCTGAAATCACAATCATTACTCTAGTTCATAAGGACATGAGTACTTACCAGCCTGGGCTCAAATTCAAAGCCTCATGAAGCTGGGACACTCACTCAGATGACCTGAAAAAGAGAAACAAATAGCTTTGCATCCACCAAAACAGCCAGCTTGAAATCTCATCCCATAAATATGTAATGCATAGGGAATATTTATAACCAAGGGCAACTGGGATGGCCACCTTGTTCCAGGTACCCACCTCAACCCACATCAGATCTTCTGAAAGTAAAGAAAATGAACTTAGAAATAGTTGGCCACACAGCCCAGCAAGAGCCGGAAAGGCATGTGGCAAGGAAATGTTCAAGGCACTCAGGCAACTGGAATCACATAAATCAAAATTCATGAAGCAACGGCTTCAAAGCAACATTGGTTCCAGGAAGGACTAAACAAACCTCCTTTAGAATGGGACCCTCCCAGGTAATCTTCCCTGCCACTGCAGAGGGATGCTAACCATGAAGCCTTCAGTACAGAAGCTTGGTGATGCTAACAGTTACCTCACTCATCCTTTTAAGTCAGTGCTTTTCACCCACAAATGAGCTGGTATTTATCAGGCTCTTGTTTGAGCCAAAACATTTGTGCTTAGAGCTGTGATAACCCACACCTCCACAAGGGAGGAAGGCAAACTACTCTCTGACTTCCATCAAGCAGCATATCATACTCTACCTTGCTGTTACCAGGCCTCTATAAAATATCCAGCCAACCAGGCATACAAAACAGGTTCAGAAACAACCTTCCTCTCTGGTTAAAGCCTGGGGTATTTTACTGGTTTTGCCTGGGATAGAGTTAATTTTCTTCCTGGTAGCTAGTAAGTGCTGTGCTTTGGATTTGGAATGAGAATAATGTTGTTAACACACTGATGTTTTAAATGTTGCTACGCAGTGTTTACACAAAGGCAAAGACTTTTCAGCTTCTCACCCTATCAGGGAGTGGGCTGAGGGGCACAAGAAGCTGAGCGGGGACATGGCCAGGACAGCTGACCCCCACTGTCCAAAGGGATATCCCATACCATACGGCATCATGGTCAGTATGTAAACCAGGGGGAAAGCTGGCCAGGGGCCACTGCTCAGGAACTGGCTGGGCATTGGTCAGCAGGTAGTGAGCAATTGCACTGTTCATCCCTCATTTTGTGCATTCTAATTCTTTTATTATTAGCCCTTCCTTTTCTGTCCCATTAAACTGTCTGTATCTCAACCAAAAAAATTTTACTTTTTTCCCAAATCTCTCCCCATTCCACTGAGGGGTAAGAAGTGAGCCAACAGCTGTGTGATGCTTAGTTGGCAGCTGAAATCAAACCACAACAGGTACCCCTCACTACAAGAAGAGAATTGGGTTAATCTGGGTTAGTCAAGCTGTAAGAGAGTAGCTTTATGGCCATCATTCTGCCACTGGCATGAAAGAGAATTCAGTAAAGCCTTCCTTTCCCTGAAGCACTATTGCTGTTGTGCTACTTTTCCCTTGTCAGTGGCACAAAGCCCTGGGAGGTGGGACAGGAGAGCAGGGTGTGGAGCAGTTATACACATGCAGGGAGAGTCAGATTCAAGGTGAATGGAACAAGCAGGCAACCAGGACCACGCAAAATCAAGCTTTGCCAAAACAAATTGAAGAGGTGCCCCAGTGCTGGCCCTGCCCCAACAAGCTGTCTGGCCCCTCTCCTTGCTATAACGCTGCAGTCGGGTCTCAACTAGCACAGGGAAAACCAGCTTCCCAGCAGTGTTAACTGCTCTGTGGGGCAAACTGTAAAGTATGAGGGAAGAAAGATAGGGAGAACGTGCACCTCCAGGAAGGATCAGGCCCCCATAGTTTGAATCTATTTTTCCATTAACTCTCAGCAAGAGCTGGTTCAGCATCAAGGCATAACCACCAGGCACATGGCAGACAGACAGAGGCTTCCAGGAACAGCTGCACCCATGGGTCCATGCATATTTCCATTGCAGCTGTGCTCAGAATGAACATGCCAAAGGCCTCTCTGTCTCTCAGCACACAGTTCCTCAGGCTCAAACAGAACTCTCCTGCTTCCTACCCTAGAGGCAGCAACTATGCTACCTGCCATCTCATCCCCACTTACCTGGAAAGGATACCAGGATTTGAAATCTACCCTCAACATCTGAGAATTTCCATACTCAAAAACTCACAGGGCTGCCAGGCAACTTTCCCTCAAACAAGGACTTACAGTTCCAAAGTGACGACGTGTCCAAACATTTCTGGTCGTTTGTCTCCGAATCAGCTTTCGCTGTCAGCATTCAGCAGCATCTGGCCAACAACTCCTGAAACATGAGAAAGGAAACTTGGTGTCAGTCTCCTATCAGCACAAAACATGGAAACAACCAGGCATGCTCAGAGCAACCCATAGCCAGGAGCCAGGGCACAAGTCAACAGCAAACTGCTGTACCATCAGACTACTATCTAATGCCAGGTCCCTCCACTGTAAAAGCTCCATGTCTTCACTGTATCCCAGAAAGCAAGGGTCATTTAACCATCTCTCCACCGAGCAGGATGCCTGTGCAGAACAGTAACTGACCCCGGAAAGGCAGCTGTTTTTTCTGCATGGCTCCAGAGGTCCCTGCTTCCCCACCTGCATTCCTGTCCAACATCAAGAATCCAGTCTCCATCATTCTGCTTTAACGACTCTGCCACACCAACCTAATTTCGTTTTGCAGACATCCCTGCAGTGAACAGCACAGCAAAGGCCTCCTCATCTACAATACCTGAGCATCACTTGCTACCACAGAGTGAGAGTCCCAAGGTGGTTCAATTCACCACCCCTCCGTTCAGAGAGGAGCAGATACTCTCTGCAGAACAGATGGACCTTGTGCTCCAAAGCAGAAATGGATATAGGTAATACCCAGAAATAGAAGGCACTAATTCTGCTCATCACACTATTCACAAGTCTCTCTCTGAAGGAGCTTGCTGTGAAGTCCACATTAAGACTATCCTGCAGAAGCTCAATTTTAGCCTGGAGCTACAGCAGGAGGCAGCTCTTCAGCTACTCTAACTAGCACTATAATACAAGAGGAAACGTAACCTCCTATTTTTTTAATCCATCCTTTCCACCTCTCATCAGTAATGTTCCTTCACATTTACAGTCCTCTTCCTAGAGTCTATCACCTGCAATAGGTCCAGTGATCTTTTCTTCTAGCTATTACCTACTGTTGTTCCAGTCTGATTTCTAAGCTCACTGCAATTACAGCTTGACTGGAATGGCTTATTGAGGGCCACAAGGCTCACACCGATCAGCATGAGCAATAGTCACATCTCCCAGGCAGACACACACAAATACACAAAGGGTCAGAAGACTGCAGTGCAAACCTAACAATTTGCTTTGTTCATGCAAAAAGCTGGGGATACCTCCACTACCTCACAAAGATGAAACACACACAGACTCTTTCTTCACAGGGACAGCATGTCCTGGTTACAGCTGGGACAGAGTTAATTTTCTTTCTGGTAGTTGGTACAGTGATGTGGTTTGGATTTGGGATGAGAATTATGCTGGTAACACACTGATGGTTTAGTTGTTACTATGCAGTGCTTACTCAAGGACGTCTCAGTTTCTCATGCCAGTGACAAGGTGCACAAGAAGCTGGGAGGAAGCATAGTCAGGGCAGCTGACCAAGCTCTGAGGGAGCACAGTCAGGACAGCTGACCCAATTCAACCAAAGGAATATTTCATACTTAATGGCATCATGCTCAGAACGTAAACTGGGGGGAGTTGCTGGGAAGGGCCAACTGCTGCTCAGGGACAGGCTGGGCATTAGTAAGCAGGTGGTGACCAACTGCATTGTGCATCAATGGTTTTTCTTGGGTTTTATTCCTCTCTCCATTACAATTATTATTATTTGTACTTTATTTCAATTATCAAAGTGTTCTAATCTCAACCCACAAGTTGAACTTTTTTCCGGTTCTCCTCCTTATCCCACTGGGAGCAGAGGGGAGAGTGACCAAGTGGCTGCATGATACTTGGTCGCCAGCTGGGATTAACCATGACAGTGACAGAATGCAGTTAGGCAGGACACAAATTTGACTCTAGCTGGTTTTACCAGAGAGCATCCCTCAGTGTAAAATCCACTTGCAAGGTAGCTCTGTTCTCTGTGTGATCAGAGAAAGGCAAAACCTTTACCACACACCAGAAACAGATGTCATCTCGCACAGAATTGCTTAAGACAGTTCTGTGGGCCCTGTGCAGAATAAACAGCCACTTGGCATGCATACAAAACCACACCACCACCCACGAGCACTGCTTTATCTCCAGTAAAAAGAAAGAGGTCTCTATCAGAGAAAAGAAAGTTCAAAAAGTAATGCTTTGAAAAAAAAGGGAAAGAACAAGAGAAAAATAAAAGACAACATTTGTAGGCACCGAGTGTCTTCCTGATACTTGGCAAGTCCCTTGAGGTCTGAGGTAGCCAACACTTAACTTTGGTTCTACGATGCAGACAACTTCTGCCTGCTTGTGGTTGCAGCAGCTGAACATTCCCTGCAAAGAGGCGGAGGACTTGCAGGCTTTTCTTCATCATCATCTTCTCGTGCTGCCTTTTCTGACCATATAAAACAATCTGCTTACCAGTGCTGAGGGTCAGCAAGGTCCCTTCCTCAAGAGAAATAGTGATTATGATGCAGATAAAGTTTCTTATTTCAGGTACTGTATCACCTTTCCAGCTTTTTCCTCTTAAAAGCATTATTTCTTTAGCGTTGCTTTTAATTCAGAAAGATAAACTTGTCTTACTGAAAAAATACATTCCCTAACACAATCATAGTCACATTTGTTTCTAATGCAACACTACAGAAAGACTTTTTTTGTGGCTATCAGAGTCAGCACACTCCCAAAATTTGCAAGTACAATACCCACAAGTAAGAAAACCAAATGTCCTTTGACACACAACTGATCACTACAGTTAACCTGGAATTTTCACTCTCTGTGGGCCAACCTATATTCTGCATGCATATCTAATACAGGATATTGGCACATCCTGCTTTAGGAGGTATCAATATCTCCTGACTAGCTTCATGAAAAGCAAATGCAAGAGAGTCTTGTCCAGTTGCCTTCCTGTGCTTATGGATAGAGGAAACCTTAGCTTTCAAAAGTCTCAAGGCAGACTACCTGAAAAGCTGCTGCAGTAAGCCCGACCAAGACAACTAACCAGTGAGATGGACAGTGCAATAACTGCACCAAGGGATGTCTGTCCAGGACAGAAAAACAAGCTGCGCGAAACTAAAAGCAGGACCTGTAGACTGCTGGTGCCAAGGACAATTGAAAAAGACTGCAAGGTTATTAAAGGGCCCTTTAACATTTAATGAGAGAGATCTTTTCATTCAGAGAAGGCATCTCAAAAGAACGTTCAGATCCATTCTGCTGCTGGCTACATTGAAGCTCATTTTAAAATAAATGGATGACAGTTCCAAGTGCAGAGACTCACATCTCAGTTCTGCTTGGATGTTAATGCCCATGATTCAGATCTGAGTAATAGCATTATAGTGACTCTTGGATTAAAATCGAGTTTCAGGAGGATTATTGCTCATTCCTGCTTTTCCATACCAATTAACCTTGACTGTTAGGCAGAAACCTCTGTTCTCTGCATGGGAACAATTCCAAGAGCTATCAAGAAAAAGGGATCAGGCTAGCTGTTGAACAACAGCCCATGTAACAAGTCCTACTTAATACCTAACACATTTCCAATGAAAATGAAATCCCTGGACTCCAGTCATACATAGTTCTTACTGAATGGAAATACCACAGGACATACCATGTATCAGTCATACCCACTGCACCCTGCAGAATTCTCTTAAAAATTATCGGAATCACACTTTTCTTACAGTCCTGTTCTCTCCTTCCACAATACAAACATCTCAGTCCCCATAATTCAGTTGCACTCCACACCCTGAAGTGTGCATTTTATTGTCTACTCTCTGCTGTGTTAAGAGTAGCTTACCTTCCCTAATTCTTTTATAGAAGCTGGGACTGGTCAACGTTGATCAAGAAACACTAGCATCACTAACACTTAACTGGAATAGAATGCAACAGCTGATTAACATCTGAACAGGAACAGGACAGGAAGCAAAGGACCAGAATTCAATCCCCAGAAGGAATGTTAATGGAGAATAAAAATACCCAGGGGAGATTTTGACCAGGAAATGAGCACCAGCTTTTTAAATGCATATAAAGCATAGAACCACCTTTAATGGCTACACCTGAAATTGCACAAGAACCAGCTCAGTAAAAGGTCATTTACCAAGTTACCTTTAGCATGGACAGCTACATCAAGGGCTAATGACAGCTTCTCATTCAGAACTGCTGACACACCAGAAGCATGTTTAGTTTGTTCAGTGATCCTGCTAGCCTGATCTCTTTAGTTTGTTCAGTGACCCTTCCAACTCTCACAAGCTAGTTTAGGCTACAAACTTTCACAGTCTCTTCGTCTTCGCACCCTAGGTTCCATGTCCTTCCTCACTCTGTCTTCTTATCTGTTCTTTTAAGATCTCCCACAGAAAGACTTCTGGAGTATATTGCTCAGAAATTCAAAGAAATACCAGAACATTAGACATAAACTCATGGAGATTAAGAGAACTCTCACAAGTTTCTGAAAGTGTCTGGACCGAGCTAGAAAAGCAAATCTTGATATTCTAACAACAGGTATCTGGATGAAGCTGATAGGTCATACGAAGGAAATTTGGGAGTCATGGTCTTAAACTTTCTTAAAAACAAGCAAGGGAATGGCTACAACAACAAAAAAAAAACATTTGAAGAGAAATCTAAGAGGGAGATTTCTGCAGAAAATCAACATGCAGGAATTCCCTTCCCAGACCTCGGTCATATCCTGTGCTGTGTAGGAGGGGAAGAAAAAGAGAAAAATCATACATTACCTTCCTAGAGCATAAAATCAAAAGGCATTTAATTAGGACAAGGTAGAAAGAGCTTAAATTTTTCAACTACAGAGAGGCAGACTCTCAGCCCCTGTAAGTATTCCCTAAGTCTCACCCAACCCCCTGCAATTATTATCAGCAGTCCCCTTGTTTCAAGCTTTGGTTCAGAAGTTCTGGGCAAACTGCAATCTCCATCTCTTCAGTGCCAGGGACTGAATGTCACTGAGTTGTCCCTCTAGCAGAGAGATAGTAATGCTAGAGAATGCTCCATTGCTGGAGCATTCAACTATACACTTGCCACAATCCACTCTCCAAAATATCCCCTCTGTCCGAGAGTCTCAGTGACACACAGATGGCTGACACACTATGCAGTATCTACACAGTGGGACAATGGAGCAGAGCACATTATTTGCATTATTTACAGAGGACAGATGGACAAGTTGCTACAGTGACCTAGCCTACAGAGCATCTGCAACGTTGAGGAGGCGCTAAGTCCAGCCCTAATGCTTGCAGGTGCTGACAAAAACAAATCTCAAAAAATAAAGCGGCTGTTTACAGCAGTCAGCTTTATTCTGAAATGCTATCACTACAACCACGCTTGCAGAGTAATCCACGTGCCAGTTTTGTTCCCATAGAGCCTTTACCAGCAAGCAGAAAACAAGATGTACTGACTCGATTTATTCTTTTCAACAAGAAAGAGAACTGACATCTGCAGTACTTACTTATTCCTTGGCCGTAAGTTTTGTACGTGTAAGTTACCATATATAGCAGGTGATACATACCGTTGGGAGACACAGACCAGGAAGGAAACAGCAGCAAAACTGGGTGACATTTATTTCAAGCTATGGATGAAGAAAAACACAGCTCAAACCTGCTCAGCCATCTGATTTTTTTTTTTTAATATTAAACTTTTGTGCCAAGTTTTAAGATGTTGCTTTTGCTGCCTAAACAGGACACTAACCACGTCTGCAGGCACTTTTATTGGTAGGCTGAGGAGGAAACTTAAAATAACATTACAGGGGTCTCACATCTGTTCTAGACAGAAAAAAGCCTCATTTACAAGGAGGATCAACCTACTTTAATAGAACGCTATGGCTAAGAATGACCAAGTTGTACAAAGGCACACAATGATCAGTTCGCCCATCCTCCACCAACATGCACCACAACAGGCTCTTTCATTCCATGATCACATGGCTGCAGCCAAACATGACAGACTGTTCAGCAAGTAATAAAAAGGATCAGCTTTTTCCTCAAGGTCTTGTCTACATATACACTGAACTAAATTAAATTGACTTAGAAAATAATATAAAGCAGTATAACGCTCTTGGGCAAATGTTCTTAATTCAGTTTAAGAGCACTTTACATTGAAACAACTTAAGTTAAATAGATAGATACAAGACACAAACTAAATTAAGGATGCCTATACAGGAATGCTTCACTAATATAATCACAGCTGTCTCTAATCTGATTAAGTTAAATCAGTACAACTTCCCTGCAATGGCAAAATCCTTAGCGTTATTATAGTTAACCCTATTTTGCACTTTTCTATTTCCAAAGAAGATTTAGCTGGGTTTGGTGTTTGGTTTGGTTTTTTTCCTTCAAGAAAAACCCCAAACCCACAAAAATGTGGCCTCTCTCAGAACCAAAATAAGCTAACTACACTACACAAGGTATATTAAGTTACTAAAGATATTGACATTTGTATGTCTCGAAAGTTTTATTAATCCTACGCCAAACAAACATCACAACCACTCTCAGACCATCACAGCTTAACATTTTCTCTACTTGCCCCAAGCAAGACGGAAAGGGTAATCACAAATACTCACACTGTTTTCCATACACCCACACAACTTTTGCTTGCTGATGTCCAACATACCTGGAGCAGTTCCGGGAAGACAATGTTCCCCACTTGCTCATTCCTAAGGGTATGGCTCACCAACAGTTTATCTGAGCAAACTGGAGTGTGGAGTTAGAGCATGTTATCTAACTGCCCCCAGGCACAGTCTTACTACTGACCCTCTTCTACCAAAATATGTTCTCCTGTTAACTGTGGGGTAAGCACATACATAAACCAAGTCCTAGGTCACAGAGCTAACATGCTACAAACCCACATCATTTCCCCATGAAACATATTTGTCAAAATTAAATTTCAACAATTCTAAAATTAGTGTTGTCGTTCCATTCCTCATTAAAAACTATTTGAACTCTTCCTCCCGAATATCTTCATTCTCTTGGCACCTTTCATCTCTACCTGCTTTTTCAGTAGTTCATCTTTGAGCTTACCAGTCTTCCTCATATCCACACCAGCAACACAACCATTTCTCTCTCCTCAGGGCCACCTTCTACTGTTGCGTCTGAGCTACCATATGCAGGACTAACTTCCTCTTCAAGTTTTCCAAGTCCAGCACAGAAAGACAATATCAAGAATCCTCTCAGAGCCCCTTGAAGAGCACTAAATCCCTCACTGGCTTTCAGAAACTAAATTGTGCCACAACCCTGAATAAAATGGTAAACTGTCACTTGAGTACCCAGAGCAGCCCTGAAATCAACCTGAGTTGTAAGGTTTTTTGTTTTTTTTTTTTTTTTTTTTTTTTTGAAAGAGCTGTTCTGAAGCCCAGATCACACGGCATCAAAGATTGTAGGTACACAAGAGTTCTGTTACTAAGGGAACCACACTTCCACATTTTCTAAGATTTAAACTTCAACTCTCAAAGGGCTGTAGATGTATTGTTGCAATAAACTGTTTGGTCTTAAGTCTCAGATTCACACTGGTGCAACTGTAAAGTTATATGGCCCTGGCACAACTCTAGGATTCATTCTCACCATAAATACTGCAAAGAAGAAGGTAGGAACAATTTCCATTCCATAAGCAGAGAAACTGAGGCACTAGGAGAAAAAAACAGCTTTATGCACTGGTTTTGCAGTAAATTGCAAGTTAAAGAAAAACAGACTCAGCTGTCATAAGAAAGGAACTGCACAAAAATTCAGCAAGACAGTCTTATTTCTTGCACCTAAAATAAAGATGATCTGGGAAAGAAAAGAGAAAGTAAAGTGTGCACGAACTAAACACCTACCTGACAGCAATTGAGTTGAATAGCCTGCAATTCTTTATAAGAACAAATAAAGCAGCAAGCTTGATCCAGTAGTAGAAGAACAATATTTGTATTATACTCAATTTTTTCTGCTGCTGGGGTTTAATCCCAGCAAGAATCGCTTTGGTTTAATTAGCTTTTCCCTAGCAGATGGTCAGATATGAGAGGCAGAGAATGGTACAGGCTTAACTGTTGGGTGATTGTGCAGCTGCATCTGTAGCTGAACAGTTAAGCATGTCCAGGGGTCCAGCTGTAGTTTGTACGACACAGGCCGTCTCTGCCATTAGCCAAATGTCAGCTTCCTCTTTCTCCAGATTATGTATCAGTCAGAGGCACATCCAAAGGCAGGCAAGCAACTAACATGCAGTTTCACCAAAATCTCCTTTCTCAGACAAAACCCTCAAATCTTAATCAACTGGAAGTCCCTCTTTCTTTGGTGACAGAAGCACATTCAGAAGTATTGCCATGGAAACTTGAGAGATCCTCTGTGCTATTCATCAGAGAAGATCTAGCACAGAAATATTTTATGATCTCTCCAGCACTGAATACATACGGCAGTCAGCATAATGAAGTAAAACTAGTGACACCAGAGTTGTGTGAGGATACCAGTGGGGTGTGTCTTCAACCAAGATGCCTGAACCTCACATTACCTACAATGAGCAATAACTTGCTGTAAGTGGCAGGGAAAATCAGAGCAGCACTGAGAGAAGCAAAGTGGTGTTCAAGGAATAAAATTATCCAGCCAAAGGGATGAAAAAGAAAAGGGGTCATCACAGACTCTTACCAAAGCTGATTATATCCTGTCCCTTTCTTTTCCCAGAAAATACAAGTGGTGTTGCTACTGACTCCTTTGCAAAGCAGGATTCCTACCAGGCACAGACATCTCCTACTTAACCCATGTCACAGCCACTGCCTACTTAGGAGACTACATCAAGCATTCCTCATTGACTTCCACTCAGCCTCAGCACCCAGGCACGATGCACAGCATGTTAGAGCATCCACTCCTGTACACACTGGCAGTAGTCATCTCAATAGACCACAAAGGCAGAACAAGGAGACAGCTTTCAAAACCATGCTCTTGGCCTAGCAGATTCAGAGCCTGAGCCAGGGGCAGAAACAGGCACAAAACTTGTCTCAACTCTGTAAACAATACAGCATGGCTCCTGAAGCAGCATGGAGGATCTTACCTCTTTTTTGTAGTTAATCTGCCTCCGTTTGCCTCATTTGTCTGGTTTGGGTTTGTTTGTTTTGGTTGGGTTTTTTTTAATGATTCTCTTAGCCTTCAGCACCACTGAACTACTGAGAGATTTTATTCTGAGTTCAGTCACAGAAATATAACATGGCTTAATCCAGCTTAGGAAAAACAAATAGATCCACCCATCTATCTTTCACCGATGACCTGCGTAAAGCACGCAACCGACTACGGCTCCTCTCTCCCCGTTCCCCTGGGCTCCCAGTCAGTCCTTTTAACAGCAGGATCCCAGCCATAGCAGAGGGGACCCACACCTCCACCCCTGCCCTGCACAAGGAAGCTGCCTGTCACCAGCAGTAACAGGCTGCGCTGCTTGTCCTTCTGTACATGCTGTATTGTACCTCATAGGTTAACCCTCCTCCCTTGGAGGGGGATAACCACAGATGTCCCACTGGGTTGCTTCAGCTCTTCCCTCAGACAAAACTTCTCTTCGTGGCAGATGAGTTAGAGAGAGCTCATCAACTACCTCCTTCCACATCTGTCATCATTGCTAGCACCAGTGCTGTTCTTCAGCTGGAGCTAATTATGAGCATCAATTGTCTCAAGGGGCAGTTGCAGCAAGGGCCCATCACTTCAGTTTTACCACAAGGTCAGCTTTTCCAGACTACTTTATATCCCCTGTCTGGCATTGCTCTTGTAAAACTGAAATACCTTTACCACTCTTGTCCTTTGGGATAGCATAAGTCCATTAATTATTCTAAGGCTAAGGAAGAACACTCCTTTTTAGTAATGCTAAACAGACAAGCTCTTCCCCTACACAGGGCTCCTTCCTGTAGATCCCCCGTAAGTAGATCCTGTGCAGCTCTTCAGAGAGCAAGGAGGGCATGCAAGATATAGCCGAGCTACAAGTGAAGTCGCCTATCCTCAAAGGGGCTCTAACTGAGGGCTAATAAACCCCAGATATCTTAAAGAAAGCAAACCACCACCAGGTACGTTTTTCTTTTGTCAAGTGTCAGACAACAACCCAAAGAGCTAGTAGCTCACTGCTCATCTAAGACCAAAGACCATGGAGGAATGCCAGCATGTAGCCAGGCAGGTGTTGTAAAGACGGGGTGTTTGCTCAGTAGCGACAGTGAGCTGTTCACTCACGCCTTCAGCTTCATGCAGCTGCACGAGCTCGGTTCTGCTGAGTCTGTGACTCTGGACTAAGGAATGTCTCAACTGGACAAACACCACATCTGCTGCTTGCTCAAGGTGCCCCAGGATCAGACCAATTCCCACTTCTGCCGTCCAGCCGCAGCCGTGCCTTCTGCTCTCTGTTCCACCAGGGGGAGATCTAGCTACTTGGGAGGGTTACAGCTCTAGCCAGAGGAACACACTGCCCGGTCAGAAGTGGCTGGGACTGGATACAGGAGCACAGAGGTCTGGATTCCTACAGCTTTGAAGGCCAGCAGGAAAGCCGAACCAAGAAGTAAGTGACTTTCTCTCCACAAGATATTAAAACTCACTCACAGGATGGAAAAAGAGCAATTATCAGCCCTACTTCCTCCTTGGGCATTGTCACATCCATCTCATTCTTGTTCCCTCACTGCTTTCCTGGCAACTGGAAAGTGTCAGCAGAAGCAGTATGTAATCCAAAACAAGACCTCCATCTTTGCAGCTGTAGCCCATATTGCATGACAAAGCTGAAACACCTAGTATGACAATGATTACACACACTTAAATGTTTTATCAGTTACCAGCCACAAAACCCAATTTTAGACTTACTTATATTTTGCTACCACCTCCTGTTGCTGCAGGGCCTGTTGTCCAGTCTGCCACTACAGAACAGAGGAAGGAAAATGAAGATTCAAGCAACACACTTTCTCACCATCCAAGCACTAACAGTCACATATGGAGTTGGTGGCAACTAGTTTGAAATAAAATGCAAAGATTACATGAAATCAAAAGAGAAGAGACGCCAATGTGAATAATTTCCAACTGTTTCACAGTGCTAAGAGTCTTGGAACAAGTAACATTCCCTTAATCACCTATCATTGAGATCCTGCTTTAAAAAGTGGTACAACCTTCTGAAGAGCGGGTGGCATGGACCTGCTCGTGGTAACGTGAACTCTGCAGGCAGGGACTCGTGTGGAGAGTGTGGCGACAGCTAAAAAAGCAAAAACTAAGCTACAAAGCCAGAGAACTTCTGAGAGCAAATTCTTTCATTCCCACTACTGTCTAAGGATGGCAGCAGGGAGGTCTTCTGCAGAAGACTAACTTTAATATGGAAATGACTGGCAGGTCACAGAATTCCAGGCTACTGCAAACTACCACAAGGGAAACTGCAAAGGATCCGAGCAAACTGGGTAATGAACAGCCTAAGGCTCACCCAGAACACAGAAGATGGTCTGCTGTTACTTCCACAAGCCTTGCCTATGGGCTGCCCATAATGATACTACCAAACGGGATCACATTTCCCGGTGCCAGGCAAATGAAAGACTCATATAGAGGACAAGGATGGTTTGCATGATGGGTGCATAGAAAACTAATGACCATTTCTCAAAACAGATATCATGTCAAGGATCCCAAAATAATGTAGCCACATCCTGATCTGCCATCTTTCAGCAAGCTTCCTGTCCTCAGCTCCTGGGGTATCAGCTAGAAAAAGAAAGATTTCCCAGAAGAAAATTTACCCATCGACTGGGGGAAGCACTCCTGGCTTGGGTTAAATCCTAGAGCCATTCCATCTCCAGGTAGACATCGCCTGCACAGCTTGTACTGAGCAGAGCTGGATGGCACGAACCACTCAATCATCTACTGATTGCCAAGAGCACATAGGCTGCAGAGGGGACAAGCCAACCTTAATTGGCCTTATCAGTGTAAATTAAACCTTACAATACACCCAAGCAAACAGTCAGTTCCTCTGGAGGAGCAGGCATGAGTTATTTTGCTGCAGCTATAAAGGAAACATTGCTGCTAGGACATGCCCATGGAGTGACTGTGCCGCGCAGCTCTCCCAGTGCATTCCTGGGGTTGTTTAGTACGGACTCAGCTCCAGCCTCTCCACAAGCAAGAAGTCTGAACCCTGAATGCCATCTGCAAACACAGCCAGACTCCACCTCCTGCATGCCTGCAGGCCACCAGGTGTGGCCAGGAATGGCACAAGCTACACACTAAATACACCTTTGATGTGGAGCTGAAAGCATGTAGCCACGGGGCATGAACAGCACGCCGCCCGCCGCCGTGCTGACTCCCACTGTAGGAATGCGGCTGCAACCACAGGCCAAGGAAGGCAAACACATTGCATTCCTCACCAGGCAGAGAAGGAAAACAAGTAGCAAGCCCACACACCCACCCTGCTGACACCCGACACGCTCCCTCCCCACACATGCCAGCATGGCCACTGTCAGGACCCCAACAACAGCTTCAACCCCACATTCATTTGTGTGAGGGTCGAGTTCTCCAGGCAACTTCTTGAACCCATGGGACAAGAGAAACCGAGCAAGGCAGGAGAGTTCTCAGTTGGGCATGCAAGCCACAGGGAGAAAAGCTGCTGCCTGGGCTGGGAATCAGCCACAGTCCAGGGTAGGAACAGCTCTGTGCACTAGCCTGGGAAGGGAATTTCCCTGACTTTTCCTATAAGACAAGGGGCAAATATAACACTGAGACCTCTTGAGTTGAGGGGGCAGGGCTAAATAAGAAGTTGACTCTGGGCAACAGGGGTGCTTGGAAGGATCCAGGTCTTTTCCTATCCCCAGGAAACCATTTCACTTTAAGTCACGTAGCTTCTCTGGGATGCAGGCACTTCCTCATTACCCCAAAATCCTTCTGTAAACGCTTGTCTTCACTGCCCACACACAGAGATCTGACCTTCACTGTACATCATTGTTCCGCTATAGCACTGACAACGGGTCATTTCAGTGATCAAGAGAAGAAAAACTTAATGTACAAATACCCAGGACATCAGGTAACCTCTTATCTCAGAACCTCATCATTTTAGAGTTGCAAGGAGACTCTATGCTCTAGTCAGAAAAAGCATTATTCCTCCTTCATGCGGCACTCCTACAAATCCTAAACCTTTCCAAAGAATTCACATTCTCAAATATGAAGTTACCATGAATGGAAAAAGATGAGGATGCCTCAGATGTGAAACTGTCAGCAGAATTCTCAAGTCTATGTTGCAAACTCCCCACACTGTGAAACCGCACGTACTCTGCGCAGCAGCGTAACTAAACAACGACCCACTCCTAAAAAAACTTAAAAATCCATCGCCCAGCGCTAAGGGCCAACTCTGAGACTTAATAGCCAGTGCTCTCTTAGCACCAAACAGGAAAACCAACACTCTCAAGAGCACTGCAGCAAGAAAATATCTGACTTGAATGTAACAGACACAAAACAGTGTCAGGAAATTCAGAGAAAACCAATTAAGGGCTGAAACATTGTAACCTCTGGGAAACCAGAGAGGGGAAAGGTCAATGTAGACATAAGCTCCTGCAACATACCACTGCATCTAGCAGGCTGCCGGAGCACGGATGATTTATAAGGCTTGCGGCCCAGCTGCTCCACACCCCACATGTGCGTTTCAAGGCCCTCACAGAGGGAAATGATCTGATATTAAGTAACAAGAACAGACCGGACGAGGTCCAGTAAACTTTGTCATGCCTGTTGAAATTCAAGGCCTCAGGCTACCTGCTCCGTTCAGAAAGCTGCAGTAGCTCCAGTACTTGGAAGAACGAGGCACAAAAGGCCAAATTTACCAATAGATTTATATCCAAAGATAAAAATAGAAGCCTGGCAGGATTTACAGATTAGGTGTCTAAATCAGTGCATACAGGAGAATGGGCTTCTCCCCTTCTAACCACTCCATACCTCTCCAACCCCAGCCACCACAAGAAAACCCATTTCAGACAGCATGGAAGCCCCTGCTGTTCTACACATTGCCAAGGGCCATCCCTGTGCAATCCACTTCGATGGTGAAGGCACTCAAACTCCACAAGTCTCAACAGTGCAACCTGCAATGGCTGCAGCTCTCGCAGAATGTAGGTCTGCCTGTTTCCCAGAATAGGAGCTGCCTCTTCAGCCTCTCATCTCCCTTCCCCCATTAAATCTTTACTTTTCATAGACTGAATACTGTTTCAAGGTACCCTCATCCTGCCACCGTGGGCGGGTGAGTGGGGGAAAGGGGCCCTTTATAATTGTAGTGTTGCAATCTGCCAGCCCGGCCAGGCAGCCTGTTCCCGCCTGCACTGCATTAAATACCTTATAACTGATTACACCCCCATGGGGCATGATTAGCAGTCTTCAGAGAACAAAGTCTACTTTCATAAGAATAAGAACAGACACGTACTGCTAACCTACTACACAGCTGGGCAGGTGAGGAAACAGGGAAGAAAGGAGGGTGTGTGGGGGGAAGAGTTAACTGTACTAACTCTATTCCTTCCCTCCCTCTCCTTGTTGAGATTTCCACTGCCCTGAACAGTAGTACCCTTCAGACCTACCCCACAAGATTCAGGTAAGGTAAGCTCATGAACAAACTGTTGCCTGTGGAAGTCAGGCAAAGTCCTAACCTGGAGAGGCAGGGCCTCGAGGCAAGCTGATTGAGCTTTGCTCTAGGTGACAGCAATTCCTTCACACCAGTTCCCAGGAAAAGGGAAGGGTGAATTCCAACTTCAGTATCAAAAACAAGTAGAAGGAAGGCTCAAATTAAGATCACGTATCCACGTCCCTCTCTAATCCCTGTACACACCTGAAAAGTCCATATAAGTAACAGCAAAACATCTAATTCAATCTGGAGGTTAACAGCTCTCCAGGTGATGATTTTTTTTCTTGTGGGGAGAGAGGAGGTAGCAAACAGGAGGAAAGGCCTCTCCATCTGAGACAGGTAATACGGATCCCCAATCACACACAGTCCATATGCGTTGCTGCAACAAAGAACCAGCTCGATGGAAACTCAGCCAATCTGACATGAAATGACCTACAGCTCATTAGCAAAGTGCCTTTCAAATCTCAAAATGCCCACACAAACAGCCACAAATATATTTGGTGCTATCTGGCCTCCATCTCAGCGGAGCAGAAAGAATCAGACTATACAGCCCTTCGCCAAAAGCAGTAAGAAAAATGGTGGCAACTCTGAGACTAAAACAAGCCTAGGATGAGCCCTTCCAACTACAAACCTACAACAGAAGAGAGCAGGGTGGAAAGCTCCACAAAAATGATCTTATTTGAGAGAGAAGCCCATGCAGCAGCTTCAACAAAATAGTAAATTGTGTCATTTTGGAAACAAATCACCTGCTTTACTTGGAGCCCACTGGCTTTGCCCATGGTCCCATGGATGTTCAAAGTACAGTCTGGAAGCATTCATGCTCAGCTGATACATCTTGAGGGGACACTTTGCTGACACATTCCACCCGGATTCTTACCCAACCCACCCAAGAAAGGATTTGTTAATGATAAACCAACCCAGCTGGAAATGATCTACTTATATCTGCTTTACTCAGCAGCTGGCTCTTCAGCCAGCACACAGGAGATCTCTGAACTGTACTGTCTAGTCCCATCTGTACAGCAAAATCTGCATATTCTTTTTATTACAGGAAGACTTGAAGGTAACAATTGACTTTAGGTTCTGATGTACTTGCCATTGATATAAAGCATCAATACATTTAGAGTTACATTACCAAACAGATTGTGCTTTCAGGGTTTGGATAAATGGGAGCTTTCACCATAAACACAAGTTAGTCATTAGAAGCTCCAGGAGGTAATTTAAATTATCACAGCCAGTACAAAAATAGTTTCACTTTGGGAGTTGAAGTTGCAAAGCTGTAATAAATCCAAGTGGCACAGTAAAACTTCTTATAAAAGCTTAAAATTAGTTGTGAAGCCCCAAATGGCCTTGCATATAATTTGATACTGCTACCGTCGGCTAGCAAAAGGGAAACCACTTTTCACACGGTAAAAAAAAGACCGAAAAACTTTGTCATCCTTTAGCTCCTAGGAGACAGAAGAGGTAGGCTTACATTTTGTGTCTCTCTATATATGTGTAAAATACATAGAAATAATAATTATATAAATAAAATGTTAAACCCACAGAACTAACAATGACTTGTTCAATCCCACACAGTGCTGGGCAGCTATCAATCAGGCATCAGAGCTCAAACTAGAGCACTGCAATGCTGCTGTGCCCTCACAGATACCCTGCACCCACCCCCATTCCCAGAGTAAATTGCCTTCCACTGCCGAGAAGCACCCCTGCTATTCCAATACTGGTATTCACCACCAGAGCAAGAGACCCTAATTTAGCCCCACACGGGCCTTCTGCAAACTGCTAATCCCCAGTACACAGCTGCTTTTCAAATGTACAGGCATGAGCAAACCATAAACGATTTATGGCGCGTGGCAGGAAGACTCCTGGCTCCCTGCATAGGCGGGGTTTAGGGACAAGATCATGCTTGGACTAATGTTTATATTGCGAGTTGTCAGTCAGGCAGTAAATCATCTCTGGAGCTGCACAGTAATACAGCCCCATCCAGCTGGGGCCTTGACAACACTGAATTCTGCTACAGCCATTTCAGATACACCTGGGCACTTATTTGCAAAGGCATCATCTAATCATGAAAAAATGAATACACTTATAAGTAGAATCCACCAAAATTCTGCAGCCCAGCAAGGGTGATTTGCTTTCAGGAATCAAACCAAACTGGTATGCGATGTTTGCCAAAAATGACTCTCCATATTAGTCCTAGAAGAAATTGGATTGAGTGCCTACACAGACATCCAATAACAGAGCGTATCTCTAGCAAAACGCAGTTACCTGAGAAAACCCTTCTGAGCAAAGTTTTAATTTTCCAGTATTCACATAACTGTAGTGTAAGCAATGCTTAGAAATTAAATTCTAAAAGGGAAATAAAGATATTTCGCATACTTTAGTGCATGAGACACTTTCTGCTCAGAAAAATAAATGCACTTAAAGGTAGGCTGTAAGCTTCAAGTCCATTCTCAAGAAAAGTTACTTAAAACAGCTCTAATTTTAAGCACAAAAATCCTGTCATTTTCCATTCTTTTCTTTTCCCCCATTTGAAAATGCTTTTCATACAATATACTGGGTACGAATCTCCCACAGATAAAACAGAAGGGAGAACAGTTCTCAATAATGAAAAAATGATAAATAAAAATACCCAAGGAAAAAAACCCCAGAACAGTAGCATTAACTGCAGTAACTATTCAGTTACGTGAGAGACACCAGATTTCAACTCATCTCCCTAGAGTATTTTTAACCTTCCCGTTGGGCAGCAGCAGAGTCATCACTAATGAACACTAAAGCTGCAGGAAGAAATCTGATTTAGGAGACAGAGCAGCAAGGCATCTTTGGGAACTGCAGAGAGCTTGTGAAGCAAGACATATGCAGGTCTAAAACCAGCTACTCTGAATAGCATATGCCAAAATAATGGTCAAAAACCTTACAGCCACAACGATTATCTAATTACTACCTTGGGGAAATAACTTACATTCTTTCGAAACAAATGATATAAAGTAAAACTCACATAAGGCTTTTTATGAGCCCATGTGTAATTCCTCAATAGTTAGAGAGACTACCTCATCTGTCCCTTTTGATTTCAGAACATTTGTGCACGAGCGTTACATTAATGCAGCTGGACAACTGAGACTTTAAACACAAGAATAAGAAAATCCAGCTACGACTCCTACAACATTACCAAATCCAGTTTTATCACAGAGCTAAAATACAAATACAGAACTCAACCAAAGACATAGAAGTCACTGTGAGACTTCCACTTCTGAATTTGCTGACCCTTAAGAAATCAGAAATTTAAACCAGTTCTCTCTTGCCACCAGAAGCTGGTCAGATACTCTCTGCCTAAAAACCAGTCCAAGCCTTGTAGGAGAACTTACTTTCCAATCCTGACCCATTTCACTTTATCAGCAACACAAAACTTCTATGAAACTCAGTAACCTTTTATTCACAGCTATTAGGCCTGCCACAAAAGGATTAAGTTGTGCCCTAAAGCACATGTTGTTCCCAGAGAAGCCCATAGGGCCCATACAGCGATCTTGAGGTTTACATATCCTCTTCTGTCTCTGAAAAGACAAACTATTATAAACTATTTCCTTCAGTTCCCCTTGCATTTAGGCAAACATTACAAACACACAGCTTTTCATACATATCTTCATGCCACTGCCACTTAGCTCTATTAGCCTATGCATCAAATGGAATTTACCCACTTGCAGCACTGATGATTCTCCTGATCCTGAACAGACTGGACATGAGCACAGCACTGTCTTCACAGACATTAGTACATTAAAGCTCATGCTACAACATACCAGAACTCACTTCAACAGCCTTAAAGCCCTGCCTTTCAGACACCTTACAGACTAAAGTCCACAACAAGACTGCAATGTGCAGAGGCCAAACTCCACATTCTTTTCCCTCTTTCAAGCAAAAGAAAGAAGCATCAAGTGCTTTGCCTGACCACTCAGCACGAAAAGACAATAGTTACATGTCTCCATTTCCTCAGTAAGACACTCCTCCCTCTCCGAACCACACTATCTTTCCACAGTCCCTGCTCTTCACCAGCTTAAAATCCTCAACTACCAGGACTAATCAGAGCAGCTGCAGTGCTTTGTGGATTTGTTCTTTGGTTGGTGATTTGTTGGGGTTTTTTTTCCCTAATGGAGTTACCACAAAAAGCAAGGTCAGCAAGCACCTAACACAGCATATAAGTGATTCAATATCTTCCCCCTGACACAGACCAATTCATTAAAGTGGTTTAGTAGATGGAGCAAGAAGCTTCGCTGGACAATTATGGAACACACTGCCCTTTCTTCAAACCTTTACCTGTTAAGAAATTGGATTATGTCTGAAAAATACACCTTTTAAAACAAGTTCTTTAGCTAAAGCAAGTCTGAACATTTCTACTCCTAAGTGCTTGATCTTTTCTGAATCCCGCTCAGCTCTTAGCCTCAGTGCTATTATGTGGTAGTGAATTTCCACAGGTTAGACATCATGTGAAAATACTTTAAAATCATTATTCAGTTTGATGCCTATCAGTTTCACTGAACTGCATTCACCTCAACTGAAGAATACATTCCAGCTCCTTCAACCCTGCACAGCAGTCTTCCTCAGGCTTGGCACCCAGCATTATTGAAAAGCAGAGGAAAATTGAGCCCACCCAAGTGATGCTTGTAGTGCATTCCAACCATTGCGAAGCTATTCTCACACTCCTACATGGTTTTCCACGCCATTTCTTTCCTAAGCACAGCTCCCAGAAGGACACTCCGGAGAGGGTGGCTCGTGTCATTCCAGCTACGAAACATCCTGCAAGTGCTGCTTTTGGCCCTCTCTGGCTGAGCATATTTGGAACAAAACCATACATAAACATCCTGACAATGAAGAGAACAGTTTCTGAGTATGGAACAAACGAAAAAGCAAAAAAGAGAAAATTATTCTTGAAGTCAAAAAGATTCAGGCAAGGTTAGACATGTGAGCAAAACAAGCAAATGGCTCCTGGGAAGGCAAAAATGGTGAGGTCTCGGAGTGCCCACTGCCTTGAACAAGGCAGGGCCTGCCTTGCACTCCATAGCAATTTCACCATGCTACAGAATACAAAGGACAACGGATCACATAGGGGTCTGCTTCTTTCTGAAGTCACAGCTTGAAATACCCTTTTCATTTCTCCTCCACCGAGCTTTACTAAAGCATTCAACACCACAGTATCCAAGCACCTAGACACTTACTGGTTCATCCTCAAATCCCTAGTAAGACCGGTGTTAACCATATTTTCCAACCAAAGAACAAAGAGTAAGAAACAGTAACGATCTGAACACAATAAATCCGTGGCAGGAATTAGGTATCTTTCTGACCATAGCGTCACCCTTCCCCTCCAACCAGCTGTAAAGGTATTTCAACTTTTAAAAGTAACATTCTTCCTACTACAGTTACAGACCCAGCCAATCTAGATCTAAGGAAAAGCCCTCAGGTAGGGGAACTGGCAGGGAAACAGGATGGATGATTTCATGCCCTAAGGCATTAGTCCTGTTTGCATAGGTTACACACATAGCTCCTCTGCAGTCCTGCGTAAAATGAATCTCAGAGAGGATCACATTTACCCAAGTTACTAGTGATTTGAAATACACACAGCTGGCATGAATGCTAACAGGCGTTCTCTCTCCAAAGCTCAGGGTGTCATGCAGAAAGGAGGTATCTTCCCGACCAAAAGCCTTCAAGCAAGGAGATGAATATACCAGTTTCAGAACCTTAAATTAACTCTCAAAGCATGAATCAAGTCAAACAGTCAAGAAAATCTGCTCTATTATGACAATTCCAGACCCTGACAAACCCAGTAAAAAGAGCAGGATGAATCAAAAAGGTGTCAAGCCAGACCCTCATTTATTAGCAGAGGAATCCTACCCTCAGTCTGTATCACAAGCAGGCTCATTTGAGACCTCTACATGTTGTATTTCTCCCAGCAACATGTAAGGCAAACAGTTCTGTTGTCACTCTTTGCTGGAGAAGTGAGTCCATGATAACAAATACACAACACAGTAAATCTGTCAGGACCTAACCTCCAGAACTGTTTCTTGAGTCCACGCTGTAGACGTGGTCATACACGGAAATCTCAGAATCCAGTTTCCAGTGGATTCCCCATAAAACACATCAGACATTTTAACAGGTTAGGGAGCTAACCTTCAGAAAAACCATCAGCCTCCAAGACTCACAAGCATGAAATCAACTACCAAAACATACAGTTACATTTTACTAAAACTTGTTTATTTTGCTACTGCTCAAATGCTTGGCTTTCTTCACCATTTTAAAAACACTTTATATGCCACACCAGCTGCCACAAGCCCTTTCTCCAAGCCAGCTCTGGTACCATTCAGACCAGCATGCCGACCAAAAATCATTCGTCCCATCTGACTTGATTTGTTCTGCTCTGGGACAAGAAGCAGGCAGACTTTCAAAAGAATACACCTTTTTCAAGGCTTTAGTCTATCTCCCTGACAAGCTACACCACAATTGTATTTAGAGTGGATGGCGGAGATAAGAATTGAGGGTTTGTTGGCTGCAAAGCAAGTGACTTAGCAGCAGCCAACAAACAACTTGAAACAGAGTGGAAAAGCACGCAAGGTCATCTTTAGTTCAGAGAGCTGGTTTGGAGAGCGAAGAGGCAACAAGTCTTGGCAAGTAACTCATATCCTCCTGACCCAATGCTTTGTTAATATTAAAGATGAAGATAGCCATGGGCTGAACTTTGGAACTCCGTTGGCCCTACTGAAATGCATTCACAGGACTTCAAGAGCACCGGGTGCCTGGGAAGGAATGAAAAACTCCTCTTGATACCACAGCTAAGACCTGATAGCTTAAATGCTGATTGAACACCCAGAAACTAAATCATACTGTATGCAAAGCACTGCTGGGATAGAGGTGCTTTCTGCAGTGATTCAGTAGGAAGTGAAGAAGAAAGAAAGGAGTTATTGTAAAGGTGATATGACAGCGTACAATCAAAAGACCAGCTGTTGGGTACCAAACAACTGCTCCTCTAAACTGGATCTCAACAGTGAGTTCAGGAGAGGACAGAAAGGTACATCTGCACCACCCATCACGGGAACAGTTAAAATTTGTGTGGAAAAAACAGTGTGGTGGAACAAATAACCTGACAGAACAGAAGGTCGCTAGAATCACCTAACTTTGATATTGTAATTACTGCAAGAGCAGGATCATCAGAAAGGATTTCATTTGGATTATGGCTGGGCTGACCCCTTGTGAATTATACAGACAGCATGGCTACTTTGGCACTGATCGAGCACATTTAAGATTGTTTTCCCAGATGGCATGTCAAGAGCACTGGCTTCCATCTTTAATTGAACTTTTCTTCCCAGAAGCTCTTGCTGAATTTCTCAGGGTTACTCCCATTTCACTGACAACCCTGGCCTCTCAATTCTGGCAACACAGGCCCACTGTGATGCAGAGAACACCACAGAGGGAGACAGTTTTTCAGGTATGTGGTTCACATATTCTCAAGAAATTTGAGTAGTGGTACCAAAAGAACACAGCCTGACTCAGCATCAGCTCATTCCCAGCCTTCTTACCTGCTGTCTGATGCTTCAGCAAGGATTCATTGCTTCACCTTATGTAGGCCCTTTATCCCGGTTCCTTCTCTGAATCTGTGAAACAGAAATGCATAGGTCTGAAAAGCTTTCACTGGCACAGAACTATCTACATGTGATGGATGATTCTTTTCAGTGGACAAGATCCACCTGGCATCTCTCAGATCTAGGTCATTCTCATCCTTGCCAGATCTGTGTATCATTTGCACACCCTGATGCCTACCAATGCAACCTCCTGTGCACCTAAAAATCTGTGTATGAGCACTCAGTCTTTTACTCTGCTCTACGCAGAGTGCTCAAGCTCAGAGCCAGAAGCAGTACAGTATTTACCATTCACCTGTTTTCCTTTAAAGTCTCCCCATGTTCCCAGAGGCTGCAAACTAGTTCTACAGGGGGAAGCATCCCTAGAGAGGATGTCCAGGCTGGTAGAGAATTTCCCATTAACCCCTGCCGAGTCTGACATCAGAAGAATGCTGATTCTTCTTTTCCAACCCTGCCTCTGCCAGTTACACTCTGGTTCTTTACCACACGTGCAGGCCCAGACTTTTTCCACTTTGCAGCTCCTACTCCAGCAACGCTCCCTGCACAGATACTGCTTTCTCATCCCCCACACCACCTAACGCTCTGTCACACTACCTAACTCTCCATCCCTCAGAAACGGCTACACCCTGCATGGACCAGGTTCTGCCTGCCGAATCCGTGCCTGCGCTGCTCCCCGACACGGGTCTCTCCCCGGAAGGGAAAGCTCCGTAATGCCCTGATGACTGAGGCAATGGCACCACCGCCGTTCTCCACGGGGACCGTCCCTTTCCTGGGGCCGGGGCTGTGCCTCGCCGCCCTCCCGCAGCCGGTCCCCGCCCCACCTGGCTGACATCCCCCCCCNGCACGCCGGGTAATCCGGCGGAATCCCCACGTCGCGGCGCGGCTGCGTCACCGGGCGGCACGCGCGGGGAGGCGGGGCCGGGTGGGGCGGGGCGGTCCCGGCAGCGCGAGGGGCGGCGGGAGCGGAGCTGCCAGTGCCGGGCTCCGGGAGCGGGTCCTGCCCCTTTCCGCCTGCCCCGGGACCTGGGAACACCCTGAGGGGCGGCGGGACGGCACCTGCCGGTGTCAGTGCCAGGGTCCGGGATCAATTCCTGCCCCTTCCTTCGTGCCCCGTGTTCTGAGAAGCAACCCAACAGCCTGGGGCGTATCCCAGCCTGTCACTAGGGAAGTACAAACCCAGCCGTGGGACCAGGTGGAGAGAGAGGGAGAAAGGTAGAGAAATCCACCTGAAACCCCCCAAGGACGACTGTCTGCTTCTTAAAGGAGAGGTGCTGAGGACAGCGTGTACCAGGCAAAAGTTAGTCAAACCCTGACACAAGTTGCGAGTGTGCTTTGGTATTCATTTGAAAAATCTTCCACTGCGTTGTTCTAGTCTTGGGTCTTTGAAAAGTCGGTACATTTCAATTTCTAACCAAATCATCCCGTTTATTCAACTCGGAGCTCAGACAGGTACTTTTTCCATTGCTTCCCGTGCCCAGTGCATAGACTTACTCACCCTCTGCTTCCATTTCCTGTTATCTTTTCTTTCACAAACATCTCATGAACTAATGATTCACACAGTAAATAATGGAGCCTAGTTCAGAGAAAATTTGCCTGTTTCAGAAAAGTCCTGATAGAATTTACATGATGTTCTTCAATGTACTGCTACATTTACAAAGCCTTCAGATTTACATTCAGGTAATACCAGGCTCACAGTGCTGCAAACTCTGCCCAAATCGTCCCCCCTCTTACACAATAAAAGGCAGGTGCTCAGCAGGACCCTGCTTCCATGACCTTGGGAATATTGTGCAAAAACGTCTGCCGAGCGCCCAGCAAGTGCCGTCTGCACCACACCGCGCGTCAGCCAGGGATATTTCAAGAAAGCCTTCGGTACTTGTGCCCCCATAAATTCTCCAAATCCTCCCTGTGCCGGAGTCAGATAACAAGCAGAAGGACAATGCCTCCAAGAATCCAGGCTGCCCATCTGCTTTGCACTTCCAGATTCTTGCTTCCACAGCGCCAGCTGATGAAATTTTCATAGCTGATGAGGTTTCTCATTTCCACCGGGCCTTGCTGCCTTGGAGCCTTCACAGTTGTGGTCTGTTCAGGTTTCCGTGGGTGAGCACTGATGGCAGCAATGATTAGAGTACTTTACTTTCTTTTAGTGACTTGTCAGAGTAGGATCTTCAAGATTTTTGCAAGTCTAGATGAAATAAGCCCTGCAGGAAGGAGAGAGGCTGATTTTCAGATGGTCTCATCATTTACTGCTTCCATTAAACTCAACTCTTCTCAAAATTAGATCTCAAGGTCAGACTGCCAAAGGGAGACAGGAACTCGACTCAGGCTGGCTGAGCACCAGTCACCTGCTCCGAGTACCAAAAAAACACTCTTTCCTCGGATCCTGAAGGCCTAGATTCCCAACCGTACTTCCTGTCCACACACATCCATCCTGCCTTTCCCCATATCCGGTATGCTTGTGAGCTGGACGCACCATTGCCCTGAGCCCAGAGATGTGACATGATGCGGAAGCATGACGTTAGGTTACATTATATTCATTAATATAACACCATTAATACCAAAGTGCAGCTCCCTGCTAGAGCCAGTTGCTCGCTAAAGCCTCTGAAGTTCAATTAACAAGCACCAGGTAATCTAACACTTGACTCCCAATAATCCTTTTATTTTAAGGGGCCTCTGGCGGATGTAAAGCCCTCAGCAAACAGTCCTGGAAGTACATTTGAGATTCTCTCAAATACCAGCTGAATTTATGACCCTTAGTCAAGAGCAGGGAGGAATCTCTTCAAAATACTTTCCAGCAGGCAGGACTTTATATAGACCCTTGTAACTGAATAAAACGAACCCCTGGAGGGGCAGGTGCCACCCTGTGGAGGGACAAATCCCTCTGAAGTGCCTAAAGTCTTGGCTAGTGAAAAAGGAGATGCCAGAAATAATGTCTCCCCACCAGAAGAAGGCAGTGCAGGCTTGGTCCTCTCAAGTTTGCCACCACACCTGGTCAACTGGGGAAGATGGCAGGTGCTGGACAACCCCTTGGTGGCTGACTTGGAGGCTGTCACCTGCCTGAGAGTTGCATGAAGTTCCATTTTCTCCAACTTGGATGCTGCAGTGCTGAAGGGACTCTTAGGAATCACTTGCCTCCTCCGCTACTTCTCTAACTCCAGTTGCACAGAGGATTCCCCAGTAGACATCAGCTGGGAAACCCTCAGAGGCAAAAGAGGTTTCATGGATGGCCTGAGCCCACCAAAAGACCGGAGTCTTTTATACAAGAGGAGCTCAGCACCCAAAACTAACAGCATTTCAGGAACAATAAGATCAGTGAAATACTGCCAGCCTGTGACAGTCAAACAAGTCTGTGGATGCCGAATTGGACAGCCAAGCACCTTCTGCCAGTACACCTGGAGCATACGCCTACCAGACAAATACAACCAACACGCCAATAAAACAGTTGCTAACAACACAGCCACGTGCATAATTCAGTCCATCCCACTATGTAAGAGTGAGGGCTGGGACCCAATTTTGAGTTTAATAGAGATTCAACACTCAAAAAAACACTAGAGTCTTTTGCAAGCAAAGACTTTCCCCAGCATCAGTGGCTGAAGAACAAAACAGTGGTGACCCATCCCAACCCAAAATGCTGTTTGTCTTATGGGACTGCCCAGTGGCACCCGTCGTGGTTGGGATGTAGCTGCGCTGGGCACTGCACAGAAAGACAAGCAGACACAATATCCTGCCCTCAAGGCTTGAATCTCGGAATCTCTTGAATCTCTCTCAAAGCACCTCTGGCAATATGAAATGGAAGATGAAGGCAGAACTGGGGAACAAGGACAAAAATCCACCATTGCAGCATTCTGGTGCTTGGCACAGCTCGGTTATTTCACACCATCATGGGGTTTGAGCAGAGCACGACATACAGCTCACACTGGTAATTCAGACATACATCGGGGCACTTTCCCCCAACATATATGCTTAAAGAATACACTGCACATCAACACTTGCCCATTACAACTGCTGTCTATGCATGTCTTCTACGTATTTATAAATGTGTGTGCATGAAAATAGAATAAAATAAATATATATCAGTGACCCCTACTGGCCATTTCTAACTAGCCACAACGTTGTGCAGCAGCAGTGAGCTCTTGCCTCTTGCCCAGGTGCAATATTTCGAAGTGAGGCACAGAGCGCAGAGCCTGGCAGTGGTGTATTTGTGCTCTTTGCACTCACTTTATGCTGGCTGCATCACTCCTGGGGGCAGGCAGCTGAAATTGGGATTTTCTGACCTCAAGTATTTGTTTGTGGCATCCCACTCATTTCTCTGCTCACCACCAGCTCCATGCCACGATCCCAGCTCTTGCACTGAGCCCTGTACAGGTGCCTCCAACTCTTACTTCACACAGTTCCAGGGCTCTGCAAGGGACCAGGTATTGGGCTGTGACCTCTTACAGCGTATTTTTTCCAGAAAAAATTCACTTCCCAGCTGGGACCACACCACAGATACCACTGCTGCTCGAGGTCAGCTCCCTACAGAAGGAGCTGCCCCAGCACTGCACAGTTTCTCTTCCTGGCAGCCTCACCTGAGCCCTGACAAAGCTCACTGTAAAGTCTTCACCCCAGTGGGTGCTAAATCCAGCATGAGTGCTGCTGTGCAGCAGAGACTGAAGGACCCTCCTGGTCCAGTGATTTACCTTGGTGAAGGAGTGGAGAGAATATGCCTGACAGGCAGGATGGCTGCTCCAATGCAAGGCAGAACCCCGTGGGAAGTAAAGGCTGGAGTCACTATGTCAGCCTTAGACTGAGACTCAAGGGGCTCTGCCTCCCTTCCCCTTTGTCAAAACTTGTTTAGCTTGTCATGCTAATAAAGCGTTTGAAACGAACTGAGTTAAAAGTATGTGGAGAGGAAGGGGGAGGATGTCTCGCTGGAGCACACACGGGGAGGTGGCAGAGGGTTAGGTGTGACACCAGCTCTCCTTGGCGTGTGCAGGCAGACAGGGCTTCATCCCGGTTTGGGCACAGCGCTCTCCCGCGTGCAAGGGGAGGACACCACACGGTGGGGTGCGGGGCTTGGCACTTCACCACGGTACACAAACGAGGAGGGAGTAGCTGATCCCCCAAGCCCTCTGAGGCAGAGGAGGGACTCGTGGACTCTTTCACATAGAGACACATGGCTGTGTGTTGTCTTCCAAAGAGTCCTTGTGCGTGCCTAGAACGCGCCTCCAACTCACAGAGACCTCTTTTTTTCCTGAAATCTGCGGCACTGCTCTCCCCGTGCAGCTCTTGTTGTTTATAGGGACGGGTCCAGGCAGGCTGGGGAGGAATTACCTTTCCCTAGGACACGCTTGGTGCTTGGCTGAGCGCACCGCTTCTCTGCTTCACGGGAGCTGCTGAAGGCGAAGGAGACAGTCAGTCTACAATTAGCCTCCCTCCCAACACGTGTCCACATCCCCTGGGGCTGCTAATTATGGACTCCTGTGCAGCCGGGATTCAAGTCTTTCTAAGCACAGGCCATAGTTTCATGAAGTGACCTTGAAATTCTCTGCAACAGTTCCTGACAGGTTTCACTGGAAACACCAAGATATGCCATCCTCTGTAAACACCCAGCAGCAAGCTCAGAGGCAAGCATTGAGAAAGCACAAATGATTTGCTTCAAGAGTCTCCCATTAAATCCTTGTGTGCTTCTGGTGAGATTAAGAGGTTTCATGGCTAGAGCTGCCAGCTGGAAAGGCAAAGGGAGACCGCATAGCTGGAGATGGGCTTTGAGGCACCCACGGCTGTGTGCCAGCAAAGGGAAAGCCTGGCAGACATCTCCTTCCCACTCCAGTCCTTCCAGACCTCCTCCTGGCAGCAGGAGGCAGGTGGGGGGAATGGGTACACCCCCTGAATCGGTGCCCTTGGGAGAGCCCTGATATTAGCTGTTGTACATGCACACAGAGGGAAGCCAGAAATCACAGGGCCGAACAAGATCCTACACCTTCTCATGAACTCACAGGGGTTCTTTGAAGGGGGTTTACTCAGCCTTTTGAGCTGTCGGGGCACAGGTAAAACCTCTTTTCTCTAACTGCCCTCCATATGTACCTCAATTTCTTTTCCCCCCTCTTCAAGTCTTTGTCTTTTTCCTATAGCGTTTAATCTTTCTTTTTTAATTCTTTTCCCCTTTGCCTTGTCTTGGATTGAAGTACTGAGGGTGGATTCAAGGAATCTGTATCTCAAAATAACGTATGACTTAAGCTTACTTTTGCTGCTACTCACGGCAGGCTTGAAGGCTGTCAAGTACTGAGCTCAAGTCCATTACAACGTACACATGCATTCTCCCACATTCAGAGGATCTGTTTTAGTGGAGCAGTCCAGTAGGCAGTCAGATTTTAGTTAGTCCCAACAGAGCAGCTTCCTGGAGGCCAGTGGAGAGTGCAGGCCACCCCGCACGAAGCAGCAGCCCTTGTGATGAGGGCCTCCCTGCAGCTGGCTCTGAGAGGAGGCGAAGCAAGCTGATGAGCAGAGGCTTGGATGGAGGCTGACACTTGGCTTTGAACACCCGGGAATCACCTCTCCAGGACATCTCACACGCACCACCAGGGCATCCCCACAGTTCATCCCGCCCTGGCCTCGGTGACGGTAAATGTGTGCCGTGGGTACGTACAGATGGTGCCTACCCATGTCCAGCATCCTTTGTCTCCCAGGGCTGGGTCTGCAGGGCTCAGGGAAAGGTACAAACGTTGGCCTGCACAAAGTTGCTGAAGAACCTACCCTTGTGGAAATCTGCTCCTTATTCCGTAGTCTAGAACTCATCTTCAATGCCCTGTAGCAAGAGGGTTTATAGCTCTTTGGAGTTCATTCCTATTTGTTCTCATTGTCTATATAAATGTCTAGTCAGGTTTTTTTAATGAATGCCTCTTCTTGTTACCCAGTGGCAATGAGTTCCCTGGAGCATCCGTGTTTAGGATAAAAGGAATCCTTCCTGTCATTCATTTGGATTGCACTTATTTCTCATTTTGCCTTGTATCCTGGCAGATCACAAAAGAGGCAAATGAAAGAAGCTCATGCCAAGTCTAGGCAGTGTTCCCAGAGATTTCGGGGTCACAGGGACTGTGACATTGAACTTGGGCAGCATTCCTGGAGGCTTTGGGAAAATACAAAATACACCTTGGGGTAGCCCAGAGTGGCTGCTCTTAGTGCAGTACTGGAACGTAGGAAGGAGATTCCAAGGGCAGCTCCAATTCACTGAGGCACCCCTTGCAGAGCCACCAGGCTAAGGGAATTGGGTACTTTCCTCCTCAGTGGCATTTCTGGGGGTCTCAGCCACCAAACCTAGGAAGATTTGAAGAATTTTTGGAGGCTTAACAGCACTTTTGCCACCAGAGAGCAAACCTTGGGGCAGGGTAACACAGGATATACTCGCCAATACCACAGCTTGTCCTTTTCTCCATCATTCCTCAGATATGCCATCAGTTCTGCTGTCGAGTGCATGTTGTCTTCTGCCAGCCTGGCCATGCTCCACAGTGTGGCAGAGCATTGAGATGGTGCAAATTGAGAGAAAAGAGCCAGGAGGTTTTCTACCCTCAACTTTCACCCCCTCCCTGCTTCTCTACTGCCTGCCCCCTCCACTTCCCTGCTGAAGGCACAAAACACCTACTGCCCATGGAAGCTATTTCTAAGCAATCCCGGGCATCTGGGGAATGAGGCTCTGAACAAATATTGGAGCGTGTGTGTGTGCAGAGAGCGCACACACATGTACACACACACAC